>PQXN01000040.1:0-182800 GCA_004786275.1 Botryotinia convoluta | reverse complement strand
TCCCGAAGGAAGCAATCAAAAATTCCCCCGATGGGGACCCCGAAGGATACCCAACGATTCTCGTCGCCCCGATGTGCAATGGAGGACTCGTATCATAGCACTCTCAATTCTTGATCTGAAAATGCTCCGAGAAGGTAAGTATGAGGCTTTAAAAATGTGGGAAGAAAGGGAGCCTTATATAGAAAATCAGAGATGGTTTGTGCACGCTAACAAAGAGGCCAGTTGGTGCAAATAGAGCAAACATGGCTTAATTGGGGATAGTGGGAGAATCTGAGCGGATGTGGGGAGAATGTGGACCTTCGACAGTGGGTGTAGTTGGAAAGTTCATGATCAATCTTGTTAATTAATTCAAAAAATGTGTGGTTTTGATCGATCCGTATTCTTGTTGACCTCGAATGTTAACAAAAGGGGTTGTTAAACTTTCGTTAATATTGAGTTTAATCATAAAGAATTGAAATGGGAAGGAGCGATTTCCTAGATGTAAATCACGAATAGGTAGAGGTAGCCAACATAGGTAGGTACCAAGGTACCTTCCTATGTAGTATGCAACGCACACTTCAACACAATTTCACATCAATTACAATTGAGACTTACTTTCATTTCTTTACAACCATTTTTCGATCGTAATGATTGTAAAGACGACATTGGAAATATTTACGATCAGTCAATGAATTGTATCATATCATTTATCCATTTCCACTTCACTATGGTCATCCATCCGTCTTCTTAATTCTTATCATCGTTTCCCTTTTCTTTTCACGTTAAAGTGAAAGCTGGCGACGTTGGCGGCGTTGTGTTTTACTTATGACGATTTGTCCATCTTCAATTCCCGATTTTTGTTTGCATTGAAATGACATACACAATAACATATTTTATACAAGTGCTTGAAGTGATCTGGAGTGGAATGTGGTGAGCCACCACACATTGAGGAGTCCGTGTGGCATCGGTCGTGTCTTTCAAGATATTACAATCATCGAATTGTCTTGAGCGTGGTAAACTATTTGCTCGTGTTCTCCTCCCATAAGGTAACAATTTCCTTCATTGTTTTCTTTACATCTTCTCTATATGCAAATCTGGGCAACATGCTGACTCTGATCTAGTGCTTTCTCTCGACTCTCGTCTCCTTCAAGAATGATACAACTGATGAGTTGTTTCTTCTAAACAAGGCTGCAGAGATATGGGGAGATCATGTCTTCTTTATACTGTTTGTCATTCTGGTGTTGATTATTCCCAGTTTCTCACTATGAAGCCAGCACCCTGGTCGAAGACAATTCTATACTTGCCATTGGCAGGTCACTTCAAAGTGACCGTACTTATTCAGACGAACGAATGCATCCATTCTGTCAGACATCGTGCAAGCACGATGTCCCTGTCCAGGATATAATGATTCGTGAGTTTAGAATCTACCATCCCCCCTCGAACAATCAAATGTGCTGATTCTTCTATTTCCTGTTAGCAAGCTCACAAATTGGTACCTTCCTGATCAAACCCCGTATACTTGATATCGCTTTTCTGTCCAGAAACACAATTGGTCAATGTTCCATCTTTCTATGGCCCGAGTCTGTCCGCTAGAGCATCCCCGCGTGTTTGATGATGACTACCTAAGGACAATGTTATCTCCAGGGCTGAACAACTCATAAGGTTTGAATGTCCGGCATTTCCTAAAACAATCAACCATGCTAACTCTTTGAATTTCAGGTTACAAGGCTATACATCATTCACATTTGAAAGACACGATGTTGCAACGAAATCGGAACCGAATCTACCATGATACTATACCACGATTATGGCTATACAATCATTCAACGACACCGAAAATCATTTGTGGTGAACACAGTGCCAATAATGAAGCCAGCATATAATTGTCACCTGCCACAACATCCTCCGCATTTCATAAAGAAAGGGTGTAAATCTGTATCAAGAACTGGGCGTACTGGATAACAGACATAAGTATGATTTTCTCCAATACCACTTGAGTTAATGATGTGCAGATATTCCCTTTCCAGGAGCCTTCCAATCACAAATTAGACCATCATACATGCTAATGACTGGAGAAACTCTTTCTGGATGAACAATTGGTAGGCCGTTGAATGTTACCCTGTGTCCGATAACATGAAGCATCCCCACGGTTTTGGAGACGACTCTTCCCCAGATCGAGCAGCCCTAAGTACATTTCTAAATTTATGAGAGAAGTATAAGCGTCATAAAATCACAGACATCATCATATATTCGAGTGGTGCCTGGATATACTACCCTTTCTGGAGATTCTGTGAGTCTTGAAGCTGTATTCTAAGATTAAGCTTACGTACAGATGATGAAGAGAAGTTGATAGTCAGATACGAAGCGTCAGATCATGAGACTACATAAGACAAAGAATTATTGTTGAAATCAGAGATGAGAGAGTCAAATAAGACTGGAGCTTTAAAAACTATCACCGAAAAAGTCGGTACAGATGCGCTTAGCTTATGCATGGGCTTAATCAAACGATGACTGCATCGAGGATGCGAGAGAAGGTACCGAATGTCCTAGCCAGACATGTAACTATAAAACCTCTTTTGCAAAAGACATCAGTCAATTGAGTTGCCAGTAGTTTCGGCATGGAGCTTAGTCAAACGATGACTGCATTCATGGAGAGATATAAGCCAGTATCGAGTGCCGCAGCTCAGGTACATGGGTTCGCACATATCTAGCTGTTTTGAAGCTAAATAGGGGGCGTCACTCTGTCATCTCTGAACTTGATGAGAACATGAAGTCGATTTTGAGGCTGGCTGTATTGTCCAGGAGGCAAATCATAAGTACCCAGCCTCTTAGCGAGGAACCAAATAGGGTTCATAAAAGTTTGGAGTACAGTCCAACAAGGTATAACCCACTTAACCATTTCTTCTTTCATTCTAGGACATTGATTCAATCCGAGTCTTGCTTTTGGTTGAGCATCCTACATCGTTCGGAAGATAATGCCATCTCAAACGATTGGCAACTTCTCGTGTGTGTAAAGCTTTTAGATCTGGACCTTATCAGGACTATCCGTTGCTCTAGATCAAGTTATTGCTTGAGTATGTACTCTTGCCGAGCAAGCTCGTTGACAATCTTGCGGGATCTATGCTGACCGACTTGTTGGTATTCGAATTTCCTTGGGTGTTATGCTCTCCGGTCATGCATTATGATTCTCATTGTGGTTTTCTGGGACCTGGATGCCCGTGTTTTACAATCATTTGCTTTGGCCGAATGGTCTTGTTACCCAGAATATGGAATGTCTGGAGCTCACAAGCATGCATTAGGCGCAGCAATCTCGTTCTGCATACCCTCAAAGCCAGCTGATGTTTGACTTTTCTTCATAAGGAAATAAAAAGCAATGGCCCAAAATGTTCTGTTTGGTAAGCTTTCTGCAAATACGCGATGAGAAGCTTACATCATGATATCTATCCATTTGTGGAGGCCGATGGAAGTGAGATATGGGCCATTGAGCTCTCGATTTTAGTATATCAAGGAAGGAAAAGCTAAGTGGTCTCTTGCTTATCAATACATAACAGCAGACATGGACATGTTTTCAGGCTAGCCCCGTATGAGAAGGAGACTAATGTGCAAGTTTAAAGGAGAAATATATGGGCGTACTGTCTCCATGAAAAGACTTGCTAACACCTTTTCTCTTACTCAACATTTTGAGTGAGAAATGTAATGATTTAGGACGAAAGCCTGTCGGTGCAGCAACCCAATTGAATAGTTCATTCACTATTGTATCCCGCAGAAAGTACTCCACGTTGTTTGTTTTCTTAAAGAACAATTGGAAGTTTAATCTGCTCATCTAAGACGATGGTATCCGTACTTTCTAGCCACCATGGAAAATTCTCCTAGCATCTTTTCTTTCACATGTTTGAAACTCGATTTTGTTCAGCTTGTATGCTTAGTTTTACAACAAAAGTACTGACTCCGGGTGACAATCGTTGAAATCCTAGATCACTCCAGAGACACTATCCGACAACATGCTTTCACTTTCAACTCTTCTTTCGTTTGGATTCTCAAACGTTAGGCTCCAGCTAATAGGGCGGGTATCACTCAACTATTTCAAAGTACCCCGCTCTGAATCGGATATTCAAGATAGTCACCCTTCGAAATCCTTTTCGATCTCCAACTCTTCCATCTCAACGTCAACAATAAAAAGCACCTGGAAATCCCTGAAAGATTCGATATCATGGCTGTTCTCGACTCCTTACCCGGAATTGAGGTTACGGTATGTGTTGATGGCGAGCCATTGAAAGAATATGAAAAAACCGAAGGTCAGATGATGCTGAATGAATCAGAAGGAGTGGGCAAGAAGTTTGAAGTCGCCAAATATCAGTGTTCTGCGACTGTTAAAAAGTTTGTCGAATCCGCGGTCGGTCAATTTTTCACTATCAAATGCTCTGTCAAAAACCCATATAGATATGCAGGCGCTTGTACGCACGTTGTATTTTCCTCTTCTGTCGGCGGCAAGACCCTGTCTTGGGCCCCTGGTTTCAACAAAGAGATATATGAAAAGAACGATTTTAGCTTGACTCGAGTAATCAAGGGAAATTTCTATAAGGAGGAAGGACAAGAACTACTACAAAAATTACAGTTCACAGAGACGCACTCGAGTAAGATTCCAACGGCCGCGCAACTTTGGGTAGTATACTAAGATTACACCAGCTGAGTGCGACAATTCGATCAAAGCAGTGACTCGGCTTGATGGAATTGGATGTTTCGTGGGAGAAATCGAAGTGAGAGTCTTTCGAGCAATGTCTTTATCAGAGGCTAGTCTTGTCAGTAGAGCTCCATTAGTTAGTAAGGCCGAGATCCCGGAGAACTTGTTGAAGGGCAAAGCAAAATCGCATAGCACATTGTAAGACTTCATATATCTTTACTGCTTAATACTCTATTATTGAGAGCTGTGGACCGTTAGCTGATATTGCGGATAGGTTTGGTCAAGGGGAGGTTACAAAACAAGGCAAATGTCTGAAAATGAAATTTTACGATGATGGAATAGAGTATCCTGTTGCAATATTCCATTTTCATTATAGCTCGAATGGTCGGAGCTTTTTCCACGAAAGCACGTCTAGTCATCGCTAATCGTCTAATGTATAGGAGATCTTGAAGCATTAGGTGTTGTCGAAAGCAGGCCGGAGCCAGAGTCACCGTTGGGTTGTGGTCATGATTCTGAACCGCTACCTATGCCGATCAGTGAACCTCGAGCTCCAGAGAAGTTGTTCCGGGATAGGATGAAAGAACTGGAGGCAGAGGCAGAGGCAACGCTATCAAACAACAATTTTTGTGGCAGACCTACTTTCAACCCACTGGCAAACACATTCACCCCTCCATCAGTCAAACAAGAAGCTCAAGACGCTGAACCCGGTCGGAATTCGACGCCAATAGCCCCTTTAGTGCCTGCCGGCTCTTCAAATGTCACATCCCCAATAAATTCTACATCCTGGAATCTTCAAGATCTAGATCCAACACAGACTAGGCAATTATTTGGACAGTTCCTGCAATACTTAGAAACACAAGGAGGCGGGCAGCCCTCACAAGTACCTCCGTCACTCCCAGTAGGAACCACTACCGCAGCTCTTCCCAGCCTATTAACATCCACCAGTAGCAGCGATATCGTCACTACAGCTACTCCGAAGCCACCAGTTAAGCGCGAGAAAGAAGGGAATGGGAGTGGGAGTCGCAAGAGACGTCGCAAGGCTAGAGGAAAAGTTACTATTGACCTTACAGAAGACGATTCTGATGATGACGTTGTGATTGATCTCGATTCGGATTGAGATTTACAAAATGTCTTTGGGATCAATGGGTACCAAACAACATCTGCGGTCATCTAGATTGGTTCTTCTGAACCGGGTCTTTCACCACCAATCTAATCATTGCAGTGCTTTTGCTACGTTGGGAATCATTATGGGCGCTTGGTAAAATTTGAAGGTAATTCATGGAGCATATCGTTAAATAATATCGTTACGTTACTGGGATGTTTGTTTGAAGAAAAGATAAAGCCTGTTAGGCGTCTCATAGCAAGCCAATACTCCTGGCAACTTAAATATTTATAATACATCAAAGCATCCCACAGATATAAAATCGCATAATTTCCATATCAAATCTGTGCCCAAGACTTGATGAATGTGTACTATGGTCTCTCCCACTTCTCGGACGAAGGAATTACCACAACTTCTCTCACTCGTATTTCATCTATATCTTCAACTAAGGAGCGACGACAATTCACTCATGTCCTCGTGGTATTTATTGGGAACTCTCCCAAAAATTGTAGTCTAGCTCAATCTCAACGTTGATTGCCCCGCCCTCAATTGAAGCATGAAGATATAATCCCCAAGCCGCCTTCTCTTCTCTTCTTGAACCTCTCAAACCTTTCAAGATTTCTAATTCTCTCTCAAGCTTGCCCTGATTATCGCAAATATCTCTTACCTCCGTTCGCATTGTCAATAACGAACTTAAACTTTTGAAAGCTACTCTTTTTCTGACTTGCCAGTCCAGCCTCCCTGGCTTTTCGCTCAAAAGCTACCTCCAAATTCGTTGAAAGACAGATTTTTGGAACTGAAGTTAGGAGAAATCTGCACCCCCAAGACCTCCTGGTTCATTTTTGCCTCCCACACAGGATTTACTCTTACGGACATCCTCCTTTTCAACGCAAAAACTTCATTCTTAAATACTTCACGTTTTTAACACTTTCGAGTTGTATCTTCAATGGTTTGACATTATTATTACTTTATCTTTACCTCGTTCATCATGCCTATGCGCAACAATATCCCCGTTCTGGAACCTCTTAACCCTAGAATTCCTAAAGGAGTTTACCTCCCATTTGTTCCGGGTATCACGGCTCAGATCATCTCCAACCATGGGGAAGCATTCCCGAACTATGATCCTCGAGAAAGTGAGCCTCTTATTCCAGATGACGAGGATTATGAATACTTTCGCCTACATACCGTCACGAAATACATCGCGGTGACCAATGACTCATCCTTCTCCATTCATTTGAAGGTTGATCGACCCTATCCCAAGACCATGGAATACGCTCACTTGCAGTTCGAGATTCTCGTGGATGGAGAGTTTGTGTGGAATGCTTGGTGTGCGAGGGCTGATTACAAAAGAAATGGAAAGTTTATGTGGGAGGAGACTATTGATGGGATGAAGGTGGGTAAAGGACACAAGTGCGAGATCAGCAAGTTCAGATTCAGTGCCATCAAGACCAGTAAGTAAATTTCAAACAATTTTTCTGGTGGAGATCTTCAATTTGGTCTCGGTCCCAGAGTTCTATGAGTGAAGTTAATTGTTTACTTCTTTGCTCCAGATGAGGGCACACAAGAGATTAGATGAATCAATGTAATGAGCGTATGAGAGACTAATGAGACTGTGCAGACGATGACAGACCGAATCCCACCGCTTTTCAGCGTATCAAGGATTCCATGAACAAAATTGGCAAAATTGAAATCAACGTTTACAAAACTAAGTATGGAAAGCCGGGTGGAGATATCATGAATAACAAACAAGCGTTTCGAAACAAGAATAACATGAATGTTCCTGAGAGAGCATTGAAAGGAGCTGAGGCCATGAGCCATGGTACTGCGTGAGTACATTTCGACTTCTTTTTGAAAACACTTCTTAATTAATGCCCAAATCAGGTTGGGTGCTGGACAGAAAACTAGTAGAGGAAAGGTCTTCTCAAACGCCCAAAAGCATGACGAACGCCCAATGATAGTCTTTCGCTTTCTATACCGATCCGAAGGTTTGACTGGTCCATGCTGATAATTGGACGATCACTAACTATAACACACTTGATACAGAAGCGCTTAAATCTATGCACATCATTGAACATACGCCCACTCCTTCTCGCTCCAGCTCACCAGAAATTGAGAACCATAGTGGTAACAACCTAACAGCTGCTCAAGCAAACTTGGCAAAGCAGATGGCGGATTTAGAAATGCAAAAACAACAGATTGCGGAGCAAATGGCGAATCTACAGAGATTGACTACCAACTCGGCAGGCGGAGGTCATTCGAGCACCCGAAAGAGAATCAAGAGAGAAAATGATGATGAGTCTGAAAGTAGTCAGACAGCCAACAAGCGACGCAGAACGGAGATGAGTAGAGGAAGGGTTACAGTTGATCTGACAGGTGATAGCGAGGACGAAGAGGTAGAACCTGCCAAGATGGCTAGTAGGGATGAGGAACGAAAGGCTATCAAATTGGATGACGATGAAGAAGAAGATAGTTTGCTTGTTACAGATAATCGGAAAGGGAGATGGCTGGGAAGAAAGGTACATATTGACATGAGGGCATGATACTTATCTGAATTTCAAAGCTGGTAGCTTGCATATAGAGGGGTAATGAGAATAACCCAATGTTGGCTTTGGGAAGCTCAATGCAAAACAAAGTTCTGGACATAAATAACAAGTCATTTATTATCTTAAGCTCTAATTAAGCTGCATTTCTTGACAACCCTTGGGCTGAAAACATTCATGGCAGGAAGTAAACGCAGACAATGGAAATCACGTGAGGCACATTTAGTTTACATTGTTCCAAGTTTAGCGTGGATTTTCCTTGGAAGCGAGAGCGCTCGGCTCTTCTCACCACAAAAATATCTGATGACGTTGAAGCTCCGAGCTACAGGATACATTAACCACTACTGTAACAAATAGCTTGTTGACTTTTCATCAACACTTCCTTCTTCAACAATACACTCAACTTTCTTCTCCTTCACTACATCAAAAGATCATCTATATTACTGTGAGTTTTCTTCTTTGATCTTATCTTATCATAGGCTCAATGAAATAAATCCTTCGAGCTCAATATATTACATTACGAATGCACTACGTGGGATCCCTTTGAACATTTACTGATATTTACATTGGAACAGGCCACGAATCAACAACAAAACACTTAATTTGGAGGAAACAATACCGCAAAGATGACACTCTATTACAGTCTTGTATGTTACCACCTTCTGCCATTTGACGATGAACTTCACGAACCCCTCAGCCCAATATGCTCATCCGCAGCTCCCGCAAACAAAGCATGCTAACAATAATTCGTACAGGTCTTTGTGCTCCTTGTAGCAGAGATGGCACTTTTCATGCTTCTCATCGTTCCTCTGCCTTTCACCATCCGCAGAAAGATGTTTACTTTCATGTTCGTGGTTCCCCATTATTTTTCTTTCGCCTGCAGCTACTAATACCCCACTAGAAGCGAAAGTCGACTGGTAGCAAAATTACAGTACGGGATGAAGATTACGTTTATCTTCATCCTGATTCTGTTCCTCGACAGTGTGAACAGAGTATATCGGGTTCAAGTCGAGTTAGCAGAGGCCAACAAAAGTCAAGCTGGGTATGTTTTCCTCTCCACTTTATCTGGCGGATCAAAAACTAACGATTAGCAGTAACCCCGTCCTCGGCCATGAACGCATGGAAGTACAAGCCCGTAAATTCTATTCTCAACGTAACATGTACCTCTGTGGTTTCACGCTTTTCCTCTCCTTGATTCTCAACCGAACCTACACCATGATCCTCGAAGTTCTCCGCTTGGAAGAGAAGGTTAACCGTTACGAGGGTACCGGCAAGACCGGCGGAAAGGATTCTGACAAATTGGAGCGTGCTGGAAACGCTGGAGAAATTGGCAAGCTTAAGAACTTGTTGGCCCAAAAGGAGAGAGATATTGAGACCCTCAAGGAACAATCGGCCAGAAACAAGCAGTTCTCTGATGACATTCTTGATAAGGCTCAAGCCGGTGAACCATCTGCTGGTAGCAGAAAGGAGAAATAAATTGATTTCTTAATGTGCCGGGCGCTTTGGCGAACTACATCAACGAATCAATACTAGGGAATGGATGAATGGAAAGGATGAATATGGTGGTGCCGGAGTGGACAATCTGGGGACAGAGCAGGGCAGGAGTGAGGATGAAACGTGTCTTTTTTGATGGTTCATGGCGGGAAAAGTTGGCTTTCATGAGTTTTAGTGGCGTATCCATGAAAAAGGAAAATACAAATTTGATGTGAATTAACACGATTGCTGAACATGATATGTGTTAGGCTCTAATTTTGGGCCTGATCAGAGAAACAGACTCGGATGCTAAACACTCCCATTCCAATTGCCCTTTGAGTTTTTCTTCAACTTATGACTTGCTCACCGGCGTCCTTAATACACCTCTCTTCGTCAAGGATCACGCCCATGAGATTGAACTTATGCATGTAGATGAAGATCCATCCAAGCAGTCACGAGTCGACAACGTAGCAGTATATCAGAATCTCATATAAATTTACATTCGTGTTAATGCTGTTCAGAGACTGGCTTCTATCCAACCGCCTACTAGTTACCATATATTTTGCGTTTGTATTTCCTTAATTGTACTGCATTGCCCGCCCGTGTATGATTTTATGTCTACCCCCTAACAATATAACGTAACGCCTGATGGTATGCAAACTCTGGAACTTCTTCACTACCACGTGACCCTCATGCAACTTGACTATCCTTCTGCTTCAATCTCATAGCTGTTTGATTTATGCTTGGGTTGGAATTTGAAACCCTCATGTGCGGGACCGAGGAACATTTCACTGTTTATTTGATTAGTGTCATGATTGTAAGGAGAGAACGATACAACGAGAGAAACAAAACATACCTAATCTTCATCCAATCCATATAATTATCACTAGCCAACAAGGTTTCCAAATCATTTCGGCCCCTATAAGCTGGTGGACGATCTTGTAAACTAGGTGGTAAATGTTCCAAAATACCCGCGGGAACATATCGATGAGCAAAACTCAGCCATTCCAACAAGAATCGTCTAGTTTGGCCAACACCAATCTCATCTGATCCCCAAGCCTCAAGTCCGTAACGTGTGAATTTTTCTACGTATTGTAGACGTTCTGACGCGGATTTATCGAGGACTTGTCCTTTTTCAATTTCTTCAAAGAGCCATGGCTTGATGAGTGCACCACGTGCTACCATGACGGAGTCAACGCCTGCATTTTGGATATGGTCGAGATAATCAATGTGAGAATAACAATCACCGTTACCGATGAAGTGTATTTTTCCATCAGGGGCATTTGGTAATGTACGGGCATCTGGTTCCATGATTGTGTCTGCCAAATCATCCTTCTTTTGGTTGTATGACTTGACGAGAGCTGCACATTCTGCGATATAGCTCCAATCGGCACTCTTGGTATATCTTTGTTGTCTACTACGACCGTGAAGAGTGATAGCAGCGCAACCAGGAGCACCAAGTCTTTCGCGTGATTCAACACCTCCAAATGCTAAACGTTCAATGGTCTTAAAAGCATTAGGCTTTCCAGTCATGGTACCCATTCGAATCTTGGCTGTAATAGGGACTTCTCCTGAAACCGCATTCATACCTCGGATCATTTTCTCTAATTTTGATGGTGCATCGAGTAATGCTGAACCAGCTCCTTGTCGATAAACAAGTTCAATAGGACATCCACAATTCAAATCAATTACTCGCAAATGCGGCACGAATCGACTTAGAACTTCAGCAGCTTTAATTGCCATGAACGGTTTGCTAGCCGAAATCTGGGTACCGAACTTCAAGTCTTTGGAATTATCGTACTTTTGAACAATAGAGCTCCTGTCTGAGTTGACTCGTGGCGGTGCGATTTCGCTCTTGTGTGCCTTCATTAATGCCCACTCTGATTTTTGACCTTGAAGCAAAGGTATCGACATTGCCATTTCCGAGTAAGTAAGTTGTGCACCAAGTTCCACACAGAGCCGGCGAAATGGGAGATTGCCTTGAGTTGTGAGCGGCGCAAGAACAGGTGTTTCGGGGCCAAAGTAAATTCGTCGCTTCTCAGATGGGAGGAATGGAGGCTCCACATATCGCGCTCGATTCTCTTGCTTTTCTTCCTCAGTCTGATCCTTTTTCTGGTCCTTTCTCAGATTACTTTGTCTGTTGACTTCCTCTGAATTCTGATCCAACCATGTTGTGTAGAGATCTGATTTTTCCATGGGCGTCTTCTTTTTAGCCAGGTCAATCTTATCTTTAGTGCTGATCACATTCACGACACTCCCCAACGCTTCTTCATACCCGAGTGTCGTATCATCCATGCGATCTGAGTCATCTATGAGGACCAACTCCATTCTGCCATCCTCTCTTTGAATCTCTTTCGAATGACTTCCTACAAAACGACACTTCCAGCCAGCCAAACATGTTCCATTGTCTTCCCAGACTGGACATTTTGAATTGAATGTAGTCAAATCCGCTCTCCTTCCTTCGGCCAAATATTTCCTAAGATTGTGTTCGCATTTACAGCTATCTCCAAAACTGCATTCCTTTGGCGAGAATTCTGACGAATTCGATACGCTATTGCAAAGTTTGATCTTGTCACCCCAGGAACCAAACTGGCGATCCTTATTTTGACCCTTTGCCTTCTTTTTCTTCTTGCCTCCATTGTCCCGATCATCCCCGTGAGTGTTTCCTTCTGCAGCATCGTCGTTTTCTGCAGGATTGCGACCATCAGTGGCCGATCGACTTCCGGCTGGCTGGATCAAATACCTAGAAACAATTTAGTAAGGACCAAGTTAGAAGCGCAATTGAGTTATCGGCTCTAAAATATGGACGAATACGTATGATTATATGATTATTGACTTACTCGGCCTTGACAGGAGCAATGCCTCTGATTCTATCACGAGAATCTGTTGCAGTAGGTTTGTGATTTTGCTCTTCAATTCTGGCTCTTTTTGCAGATGGTTCTCCATTGTCCACAGAATCCCCGTTTGTGCCATTTCTCTCTACCTTCTCTGCCTTTGTGACTGCTGAATCCTCTGGAAGAATTGGCTGTGGTGGGTGTGCTTCCTCCAATTGTTCGCCATCTAATGGTCGTTTCAAGGACTGAGAAGGGTCCACTGGATTGGGGATTTCGTCGGCCATAGTAATTTTCAATTATCGAGAAACAGTTTGAATTATTGGTAGTTTCTTTCGATCAATCCCTCGAGTTGATATTGATGTGGGATCGAATTGGGATGTTGATGTCGAAAATGTTCCTGATTCGCCTTGTCAAAGAATGGCAATCGAGTAAAAAAATTGAGGGGAGCTTTATCTTAGCGTCTTTTTGAGATCTACAAATACCTACCTCCGTAGGTATGTAAGAGTATTGCAGCCACAGATGTGTGGCTTAATGTCTAGACCGTATTAACAAGTGGCTGAAGCGTTCATGGCTAGCTAGTCGAGATTGGGCTTATTATTCTGAAACATAAGTCTGTTTCTGGATCCAGTCGTTGTCCCCGTTTCCCTTCCTCCCCACAGTTCAGTCAGTCCTTCATATCGATTCGATTTTGTGATTGACTTGAGCAAATGCTATAACATTCCATTAATATCATTGTCTCCTGCTGGGTAGAAGAGACAATCTCTATCTTCCTACACAGATCAGATAGATGGCTCTTCAGTCGTGGCTATAACTAACCACCTCTTGCCGACATCTGTATTCGGTCAATCATTTTGTTCCATTCTGATATGCATAGACATATAATAAATCTCCACTGCCAGTGAAGGACAGCTAATGAATCAGGGGAGAAGAACTCCATCTTTCCTGCGACATTCGAGACGTTTACTGCATATTAAACTTACTGTACTTAAATCCAACCGCAAAAAATCATCAGCCACGACTGAATCCCTTCAAATCTTAATTTTACTTCCCACTCGTCTCATTTGCAAAACAATGAAAACCTCATTTTGTTGTTCAAGTAAAAAAAGGCGCATTTACAATGGCTGATTCTCCCAATGACAAGACTCGTCCCTCTTTAAAAACGAAACTCGTACGTTCACAGAAAATCATACAATTATCTCCAACAGAGACAAGACCTCAAGATATTCCTGAGGATTCCGAACCACCACCGCCATCTCGAGAGAATGCGCCTCCTCCTCCTCGCAGTCATACCCCGGGACATCTATCAACTAAGAGTCAAGATAGGCGGAAGCAGAAATCTGATCTAGCTTTGCGCCAGAGATCACAGTCATTATCGCAAAAGGAATCCTCAACTTCATCTATCAAAACAACGACCGAGAAACCACCCTCGCTACATCATGTTAGCAGTACACCAATTCCCTCGGAGAAACTTTTGTCACCATCCGATGATAGTAACCCAGTACCGCAGCTTCCTAAAGATGATACGCATAAACCCATTAATCTTCGTTCCACATCTGCCATAACACCGAAAGTACCTTCCTCCGCGAATTCGTCTTCTCCTGTACCGCCCGCACAGCGTCCGCCTCGTGGGCTTTCTGTTCCGTATCCTTCATTGCCAGATCCTAAACTGGCACCCAATGTTCTTCCTGCGCCAGCATCAGGAATGTACTGGTCTCGCGCCCCTGTCTCGGGTTCGTCCCATACGTCTTTGCGGGCACACACAACCACACTTATTGGTTCCAACATCTACGTTTTTGGCGGATGTGATGCACGTTCATGTTTCAATGAATTATATGTCTTAGATGCCGATGCTTTTTACTGGTCTACACCCTTTGTTTGTGGAGATATACCTGCTCCTTTACGAGCAATGACGTGTACAGCTGTGGGAAAGAAGCTGATAGTGTTTGGTGGTGGGGATGGACCTGCATACTACAATGACATATATGTACTCGACACATTAAATTTTCGATGGTCAAAACCGCGAATATCTGGGGAGAAGATACCAAGCAAACGAAGAGCTCACACCGCATGTTTATATAAGAATGGAATATATGTTTTTGGTGGCGGAGATGGGGTGCGGGCATTGAACGACGTGTGGAGGCTAGACGTTGCGGATACGAACAAAATGTCTTGGAAACTCGTTTCTGCTCCGACGCCATCATCTGTCGATGATAGAACTAAGCCAAAAGCTCGCGGGTATCATACGGCCAATATTGTTGGATCTAAGCTTATTATATTTGGTGGATCAGATGGTGGGGAATGTTTCCGAGATGTATGGGTATTCGATATTGAGACGTCGACTTTCTCTCCGGTCAATATTTCGCTTTCATATCCGCGATTGAGCCATACTGCTACTATTGTAGGAAGCTATCTGTTTGTAATAGGTGGACACGATGGCGTTGAATACTCAAATGAAGTGCTACTCCTAAATCTTGTCACCATGGCTTGGGATAAACGGAAAGTCTACGGAGAGCCCATCAAAGCTCGCGGCTACCATGGAACAGTACTTCACGATAGCAGACTCATGGTAATAGGAGGCTTTGACGGGGGAGATGTGTTCGGAGATGTATGGTTGTTAGAGCTGGCGGTGCATGCATATTATAGTCAAATTAGTCATTTTAGCATCGATGTTTAGCGATAGAGTTGGAAAGGGGGAGCGGAAAGGAAAAGGTGTTTGTGGTTTTGTCTTTATCTTGCGAGCGTACGAACGATGTCATGAAATCCGTATGATTAATATAATACCATGGTTATCGATTATTACTTTCTCTCCTTCGAAAATGCCAAGTGGTATTCATCTATGGATGCTTCAAAAGATTTCTAAAGTGGACAATTTTCTCGAATCCTGATTTCTTAGCCTCAAAATAATGTTTGCGCAAAATATCTGGAGTTACACATAAATTAATCCGTTAGAAGCCTTCTAGGCAATTTTAAATGGTGATGTTTTGACGGAGGAGAAAGCATGCAGGTCGCCATATTCCAGTCAAATCAGAAGCTTCAAACGTCCTTCCGAAGCCTTGTAGACAATTTAAATGGTGATATAATTAAAGAGACATGATGCAGGTTGCCAGGTTCCTGCCAAATGAAAGGCTTCAGACGTACATGTGGTCTGAATCTATTACCTTTATCATACTATTGCATATTTCATTATGCACGTCTGTTTCGCAAACCCTTGTTGAGTGCTTTTTGGATGAGAAGGTACGCAGCTCGCCAATTATTCCTGGAGCTTAAAGAGAGCAGCCTGGCAAGACCTCATTAAAATTTCAACACAAACACGAGTTTACATTTGCTTCCTGCTTTTTTCCATAGTCTATTTGAATACCACTCCCAGCTTTTCTTTGTGATATTATCAAAGAAATCTGAGCTATTGAGGATGGCTATCCTGAAATCGGTTCCCGGCATTGATGTCAGTATCTGTGTTGATAATGAACCGCTAATCGAACACACCGATCGGAACGCGAAGGCCGAGCGGAGTACCGTCTTGAAATATGTCGGGTGGTGCCAGACAAGGAATTCACAATTAAAATTACTACTGATAAAAGCCATAAATTAACTAGTCCGTACATTGTTCTGGACATAATGGTTGATGGTGTAGAAATCAGAACCCTTCCTTTCGGCCGCGAGGAGTTCGAGCAAGACTGCCAAGCGTCTTCATCATACGTTCTCGAGTGTATTGGGTCTTACGGGATCGAAAATGAACAGGAGGTAGTTAGCCCTTTCAAATTCTCCAAGTTATCTGTATGTAAGTAGTTCTTCCAATGCCTCCCATTGATATATCCCCTATTGAAAACATCAAAAGCCCACAGCGAGGAATTAAGAGACGAGATCGAGGATGATGTATCGCGCTTCAAGAAGACGGGTGAAGTAAAAGTCGGCCTTTATCAGGCAAAGTCTGTCAAAAAGCTATCTGCAACCCAAGCGCGCAAGCATTGCCCGACCTTTTGGAAGCAGCCCTCGTTGAACGATCACTTGATTAAAGACGTTCAATAGGACGCGATAAGTGGACGTTTGGAAAGCCAGTCCCACATTGCAACGTTAGTACACGCATGAACAGCGTTCTAGGTTTCATTGCTAAACGTTCCTCAGCTTGGGACCTGCTAAACCGGCCGTTGAAGATCCATGTATTAGGACTGTGTACGACGTGAAATATATGGATTTCGATCGATCTAGGGCCGTTAAACCCCAGGGAGTCTTCAAGTTGAGATATCAATCCAAAGGTGCAGTCCTCTATGACTTTTCCACTAATCTTCCATAACTAATTGATTCCTAAAATCTCGTAGAATCTCTCAAGGCTCTTCTCGTTGTCCGCTGGGACAATGCAGCAATCAAGAGGAAGCCTACGATCAAGATCGAAAGCGACGACGAAGACGTGGTCAAAGATGTGGCCGAAAATGTGGCCGAATCGGTCATCAAGCGAGAACGCGATGAATATTTGGTCGAATCATCCATGCCTGCTACTAGAAGGGCTCGATCGAGAAGAAATTAATGGTAGTCAATACATAGCAATCACTTTCATCAAGATGTGAGCACTGTGGGATATGAAAGCTTAGCGGTGACTCTGCCTAGTTTTCTGTTCTTTAGTAGGATTTCCTTTGAGGAAGGACTATACATAGGTACCAGCACAAGATATAGCTTAAGCAGTATTCATCTCATTTGAACTCGTATTTTTCATCTGGCAATAACAACCCTTCCTCAGCATCCCGGAAGAGGTCCACCTACAATCCTCATGCCCATCTACATCCCCGCATTTCATATCGATACTATTCAACATTACGCTAGCGCAATAGGAGATTTATATCTGCCTTTATACAAACCCCAAAGAATCGAACGAGATATCAAGTAAACGAGAACACGAATATCATCTCAATCTACAAGCTGACACGGATTAACATTGATTAAAGTAAATAGGAATTGAAGTACAATGCATCTCAGAATACTAAATTACTAGTCAAGATTTCATCAATATCGAAACATATCATTCTTACCTAGTTTCACTGTGAGTGACTTTGTCAAGTATCTCGATGTGCGAATAAGCTTTATAGGCTTGTAGGCTTATTCAGGGGTAATGGCCGTGCACAGTGAAATGCCTCGTTTATTGTTCCTTCTTAACCAGCGAATATTAATATTGTCACTAGATGGTTGAATCAAGAAATATCAATCAGAATACACATACCCTTCAATAATAAATCACCTTTAATCGCAAGACATCAACATTGATGTTTAACTTGAATCATAGAAGAAAAATATCAATTGACTCCCTGTCGATTCAAAAAGCAACCTTCTAATAAGGGCTTCATGAGACCCTCGCATGAATAAGATTGAGTAAATGGATACTTTCTATCTACTATCACAGATAATAATACCTGGTAAGCTCCACCGCCATAGTTCTTCACTGAATCCCACCACCAAAAGAATATCTTAACCCAACCATTGAAGAATCTTCAAACTCCTTGCTGAAAGACACAATGTATGAGTTCCAACTCACCCCCAAATATATTATAAATGATACTCTTCCAAGCACCTTGTTATCCAACCATACTATCCAATTATGCCCTGAATAAATTCCTCTTGTTGTAATAATATCCTCAATTCTATCCATGATACCCAAACCCTACCGAGATATCTATATGCTCTTCTTTCATACCCCCCAATCGTGATAATATTTTAACACAGCCAATGTAATGGATGGCACGCAGTATGACCAGTGCTAATCAAATTCAATTCCACCAAGAGCTTCTAATTGGGATGAAATCGTAGTAGCACTATGAATGAAAATGAATAGGCGAACTTGGTAACTTCGATGAATGAAATAGAGTTCTTAATGCTTCGAAAACTTATCGATCTGGCTCTCACATCTGATCAATCAGATAAACATGGTTCGCTTGAATAACCTCATCTGACATCTCGCGAAAACTCGTGGTCAAATCGTAGTATATATCATCAAAATGGTCCGAAAGGCCTAGGAAATCTTCCTCGCTGAGGGAATCATCCTCTGTGCCATTGGAGTTTTTGGCCGTAGTTCCATCTTCTTGGCGAGGAAATATCTCAACTGACTCGTGGAAACTTCCTTGCGACTTCAAATTTGGCATTTCATGAGGCGAGTCATTGATTTTGGTGCTTGTTGAATCATCCGAATCGACGGTCAAGTTCGTAGAGATGGGAGACAATCCAGCTTCATCTGAACTATGTGCAGCTGAGTCAACCCCAGCAAATACAACAGCACCTGAAGTGATGTCGAAAGCAATTGCAGAGGAATCAATCGGACTACCACTTGAAGCAGCAATAAAAAGCTCTTGAGTATTGTCTGGTTGTTTTTCAGGCAATTCCCGCTCATGTCTTGCATTTTGGTCATTGGACTTTGGTTGCCTAGAGCAATCGCTATCCTCGCTATTGTGCTTTTTATTGTGCCTCTCACAGCTTCCATCAGAATTGATATCGGATATATCGGCCTCGTCAATACTTCTTTTCTTCCCCTTTTCTGCGCTGACAGATGGTTGTGGTTCTTGGGACATGATTCTAACTTGATGGGCAGGGCCCCCTTGTGTTTCAAGGTCGTTTAACTTAGATTGGTTGTCAAAAGGCTCAATGAAACCATTACTTGAACCACTAGTATCACTAGGACTGCTGAATATGGATTGTGCAAGTCCAAGGGATGAAATGTTGGCGAAGTTGGAATCATTCATTGTGGCTTGTGAGAGACCATGAGGTCTTTGAGGCATAACTTCCATGCCGTCCAAATCGATGTTTGATGGTGGGAAGGGATATTCGATACTGTATTGTTGTTGTGGAGAGTACTGATTTGTATACGGCAATCCATTTTGTGAAACCGTTTCCCCATAAAACTGTCGAATCTGTGACACTATGCATGCATCGAACTGACCATACGAAGGCGTATCATATGGATAAGAAGAATTTCCAACATCAATAAAGCCTGTTGGCATTGGCATTCCATTTATACCCAGGCCTGGTAAGCTTTGTGTATATTTCCCGTAATTTGTTGCGTATGGCGAATCTATAGGCGTTGCATGGCCGTAAGACTGAATTTGGTGTGTGTCTGGGCCCATTTGATTGCCATAAAGTTGATACATAGTACCCGATGATGCGTGCTGCGAATACTCTGGAATGCCACCGCCATTATGCATGTAAGCATTCATTCCCTGACTGTTGCCCATTGTTTGTCTCATTGAAGATGAAACTTCGACACCAGGATACCACAATGGATTCGATCTAGTCGTTGCGGAGTGTACCTGTCTAGGTTGTTGTTGTTGTTGCTGGTTGGTATTAGCTAGCGGAACACTGTGTTAAAGTTAGTTAACTTGTTAGCTTTGTTTAGTAAGAGAGCACATACGTATTTTCATGCCCTCGTCCATATGATTTAGCGAATGGTCCATTTGCACTCATGCTCATGGTGTGAGATCTGTTGGGAGTAAATTGACCAGCTTCACTCCTGTTCCAATTACCGCTTCTTCTAGGTTGTGACTGAGTGAGAGGACTCCCCATTGGCATCGGTGACATCGTATTTGAACTAGTATTGTTAGAGCTCCGTGAGGAACTTCGTCTTTGGGGAGCCATAGTACCACCCCGCGGGTCGTCAAGTATATTTCCATTTGTGCTGTCTTGAGCTTGAGAAACTGAACTGCGAAGTCGCTCAATGATTTCTAGAACTTCTGGAGAGGGTTGTGCCCTAAGAAATTAGAGGATGGTACTTGTGAAAGAGAATTGATAGGGGCTTACTCCGGTTTCTGAGTACGAGCATATCTAATGCTCGCTGCATTTGGTGTATGTCGCAAATCCTTAACATTCTTCTTGCAGAGAATTCCAATCACTTCATCCGTGAAGAACCTGCCTGGTTTACTTTTTTGGGCGGAAGACGGTGAGGGGATTTTGGATGCCAGGAGAACAAACCAAATTCCGTCATCAGTCCATGTTTTCACACCTACCATCTTGCCAGTTGATGACCGATAATATTTAAATCCAAAAGTGAAGTTTCAAATCTTGAGATATAGACGTATCCGCTTCAACCTTGCTAAATGGTAAAAGGCTGTCCGAGGTAGATTAGCGCACATACTGGGCAAATGTAAATAAGTAACAAATATTCCAATGTCTCTTTTTTCTTCTGGGGCATGACATCTCTAGTCGACTTACCACTAATTTGATCGATTTTGTAGGATCAGATTATGAGTATCTGTTTATTGTCGTTGCTGCTCCCGATCTTGTGAATCCTCTCGAGATAGAAAAGGGTAATGATGATAATATTATGAGTTGACAGGAGCTCAGTGAAAGCCAGGCCTGTATGCGATGTATCTCCTCTTGTCTACCTCTGGATCCTCTAGATGATACTTCAAGCCAGAAGTTTTGTGCCGAGGAAGTTTGTGGTTGGTATTAGGTCCTTGTCAAAAATATTTTGAAGAGTGCTTGACAAAGTGAATTTGGTCTCAAGTTTCCGAAGATAATGCTAGGGATCGAAGAGGCGTATTGTATGTAATAATATTGATTTTAAGGATGAAAGAGAAGAGTTTTCGAAAGTTCGATTGGAGGAGTTTAAATATGAGAAGATTGATGGAAGAAATGGAATTCGCGGGACATTCACAGCAATAGCTGTAACCGAGAACCAGTTTTCGTGGGTTATTCAAATATTGAATGCTAGAAAACTGAGAAAATATAAGTGATGATTCCAATATCATTGAATGTAATGGTGATTGTAAAATTTTGGATATAATGTTTTCCGGATTCTGCGAAACCGAGTCGGGGTCGCAAAACACTTTGAGGTGTCGATGGTGATCGCAGCTTCCTCCTATATTTTTGCTGCAAAGCTTGGAAACTTTTCGAAAGGTCAGATGAAAGTTGTAGTTGTTTGGATCCAGGAAAGAGGAGAGGGTAGGATAGAAGACTGCAGGTCGGAAATACCAGATTTCTTGATGCCTTGATAGGGGGTTTGATGTAGAATTATTGGTTGGGGCGAGCGCGTCAAAATAATAGATGATAATATCTAAAAAGAAGTGCAAGAAATGTATGATATAAGAAATCAAAGTAGGATACTCGGCATCTAATAACGGGAGTCAATATAGAAGGTATTTCGCAAGAGTTCTAAAGCCACAAGAAGTAGACCTTCCCAGCTTATGGGAATATACCCAAGAGATAGAAAGGAAGTTGCGGTTTGGAGAGTTGATGGATAAGAAGATGGAGAGTGAAGAAAGAGTCTTCCATGGAATGTCTCTTATGCTTAAATATAACAGAAGTGAATTATCCTACAAAAACTAGAACCAGTAGATGATCTAAAATTTCAATTCACCCACATCTAGTTCGGATGACTTCTTATTTTGAGTCTTTCATGTTCAGAGTTGATAGATCCATGATACTGGTAAAAATGGAGGCTTCGATAGTGGCTAGCTTGGGTACATTTGTAGCTTCATGATCCGTGGGTGTTGAACTAATCTTTTGCTCTTTCTGTATGATGCCGTACATTCTTATCCTCATTTTTGAAGTGGCAATACAAATATAATTCTATCTTCCATCATCTATCGAGTAAAGAACAAGAAAAGATGCTCTGAACGCTTCCATCATAGTATAGTGCGTGAAATCATGGAGCTATATTTCAGTGGACAGTGATAGGGAGAGTTGCTAAAAATGGGAATACAATCCATCTATGAATGAAGAACGCATATCTGAATATCAAGAACAAGAATTTGAGGGGGAGGGGGGCGGGATGGAGTAAACTTTGAATCAATCTACAAAGCACATTGATTGTGCATGATTTTGCCATCATCATGCCAACCACATGACTTTTGCTTTGCTACTATAAGATTCACATTTCATCTCATTTACGAAGAAGTCGAGGAAATTAACAGTTCGAAATATATAAAATCATAGGCATATAGGAGTAGATGCCGCTACATTGTGCTTCCAGATGCCCCACCAACAGTGCACGCCATCATCATCGTCGTCCCGTTCTGAATCCTCCCAATCATCGAAGCAGCGTTCTCTACCACTAGCTACTAATTGGTATCCTTGAATGGACATCAGTTCCTCAAAATTATTCTTCATCGCCTTTGTTGCATTGTCTCTTAGCGGCACTGATACCAACACACTACTGTCTTCACTGTTCTTGAGGAATTTCGGGATAACTCCAGCAAGAAGAGGAGGGTGGTGAGAATCATAAAAGGGATCGGCAACAAGAATTATCTATGAATGTAATTAGATACTTGAATCATAGAAAGGGAAAATATGCTAAGAATACTTATCATACCTCAAACTTATCATTTGGGTTTTGGCTAAACACCACGGAGTGTTCTGCATCACTCCAATCCAGGATTGCTGCACTGGCTTTATCTTCAGAAGTATGGCCGAAACCATTTTTCTTGAGATTAACATCCAGGTTTGGAACAATGTCAGGGAGATCGGTCAATACGGTGGTCTTGTTCCAGAGCATAGTTGCTGTCAATCCAAGAAGTCCAGTACCGGCACCAAGCTCTAGGATTTTCCCTTCGTTGCAGAAATCCTGTCTCGAGAATTCTCCTTGATGCATCACATCCCTTTCCATGCTCGGCTCACTGGCCATCATAGTGTCTCCTACTATCACGGCATTGCCATTCATTCTCGTGGTGCAGTTCAATGTTTCGTCGCACCCCATGGTCAACTGAATCTCTACTGTTGACTCACTTTCCACAGTTTGGCCATTTTGTGAAGTTGCAAGCTCTTGCCCAGTCAAATCACTGTTGGAAAGTACACCGCTAAAATAGAGGTTTCCTAGCTCCTCCAGCTTCTTGGCCATTACGAAGGAAGTACCCCATGTCTTGAGACCCAAACTATCACCAGTGAGTGGAGGCTCACACAGTTCAATGGCGAGGTCTTCTGAATCTCCAGATGTTGGAATGATCCAAGTACGGATCATCTCTGGCATTGCTACATTCAGTCAGATGATTTCTTGATTGTGGTGTGAATCCCAAGTTCAAGTATCTAAGAAATTAGATTTCTTACCTGAACGTCCACAACGTTCGGCCAGTCTCTTACTAGCAAGCTCGTGAATAGTTTCACATTGTTGTTCCCATTTCTCTTCGGATACTCCAATGGAC
The DNA here is from genome assembly GCA_004786275.1 of Botryotinia convoluta. Taxonomy (NCBI): domain Eukaryota; kingdom Fungi; phylum Ascomycota; class Leotiomycetes; order Helotiales; family Sclerotiniaceae; genus Botryotinia; species Botryotinia convoluta. Next base: position 159,083 of record PQXN01000040.1, on the reverse strand, counting down.
AACCAATCAAGTTCGCTTCCAATGATTTTGGTCAGGTAACGAGATACGCCTTGAGCGTCGTCGGATTCTTGAGACCTCCTGGATTTTGAATTCCAAGAAGGCGGTGGAAGTTTTAGTAATTCTAATACTTGCAAAAGTTCCAAGAATGATGGGCGTTTATAAAGTTGTGGGAAATCCAAAGCTATAGCAATGGTATCGTGTTAGCAATAATTTAAGTCATGAAACATTTGAAAATGGTTGAATGACAAACTGACAGTGAATAGGCTTATTGTCGTTAGTGGCCAGGCCATCTAGTGACTCATTAGAGGGCATGTTGAGTGTAGCAAGTGACTACGATAGTCAAAATTACCAACACACAACTTGCTGGATATAGGTCCGTTTGCAGAAAATGAGAGTTTAGGAGAGAACGATTAATATAACCTTGTTATATTTAAAGATCAGCTTCAAGGGGTATAGAAGTGATAGTGCCTGATCGAGGTAAGAGAACGCAATAACTTAAGTTCTATTCACCCTCCCAGATGGAGTTCTCTCTTATCACCGTCAAAGAGCTCTGCTTATCACCGTCAAAGAGCTCTGCTTATCTCAGAACCCCTTTTATACGCGACGAAAGGGTTAGAGAACAGCGATTCTCAAGAGTTTCTGACAAGTCAAAACCATAAATCAAAAAGTGGAGAACTTGTTGCTTTTATCAAATTCCGAATGAAAGTGAGCTGTATATAAGTACTGCTGCACTTTTGTACAGTCTCACAAAATCAGACCCGCATCTTGACCAAAGCTTTAATGATTAGATGAAATTTGTATGAGAAGAAAGATCTTTGATAGAATTCCCTAGCAACGATTGAAAGAGTGAATGAGAGAGAGGAAGAACGGAAGGAAGAAAAGATTTGCTGAAATGCTTCTGTTTTCTGACAAAGTGTGGGTCGTTTAATCCCTTTTCAGTTAAACCTTACTGTTCCCCTAGTACCTACTACTCCGTACTTTAATCGAATATCTGACCGAAAGATCCAGATCTTTCAATTGGCCTGTGGTTCACCGAAATCTCTGGTGCAGCAAAGTTTCTCTCTATGTAAGCGAAGAACAGATAAGAATTTGGCCACCTCAATACTTATTACTAGAAATCAAAAGACATCAGAAATTAACCATAAATAATGAAGATACAAATTATGGCATTAAAAAGAAACTTAGATAAGATTTCATTCCAAAATTTGGGGAAACAGCGTGTTTCGCTAATCAAAGCCTCTGAAACATGTGAATCCCTACAGAACAAGCTTGAGGGAAGTCCCTTATCTCTTGGAAATCAGGTTCGCAGGCTCGTCTGCCTGTCAATGATAGAAGCACCTGGGGATGATACTCATATAGTTCACTAAGACTGTTCAAAGTGATATTAAATTACCTAGGTAGACTCACAACAAATAGATGAAGATGCTCATAAGTAGTAGTAAGCACAGCAATAGAGACATGATGAAACAATGATATTGCGGTTCAAAGATGACTAATCACACACGGATATATTGAGTCAGTCACGAGACATGTGGCTGAAATTGCCCCAATTGGTTCAAATGACTTAACGTCACTCGAACGATATTCGATCTTCAGGACGAATCTAGACCACAAGGGAAGACTTCACAGTGAGAGATATCAACTGGTTCTCCCTAGCGATACTCACTAGAACTCATCATGATTGAGGGAATATTCTTTGCTCGTTTCCTTCCCCAGAAAGGTACATGCATACATGTATCTACCTTCAATACATACATTCACTAACATCTTTGCCAGGTACCAAAGTCGTTCATCAAAGTCCTCCAGGATGTATTGTCCCCGAACCTGATGTAGATAAGCCACGTCTGTTCGACTTTGAAAAGCTGGCCGAATATATCATTCCCCGTCAAGCATTTTGCAATCGTCATGTTACAGTATGTGATCCCGAGAACAAACATCGCATTTTAGGCCATCCGGTTTGTATCAAAAATGAAAAATATGAGCGCAATGAATTCATGTTCAATTTTTGCATTGTGACGAGAGTCGAGGTGGATAAGATTCCTTATGAAGCTGTGGTTAAACGTTTGGCATCAACATTTACGGAAATGGAAATTCAGAATGAGTATTTGAGTCAGGAAGGTACATTTTCATGTCAAGATCGAAGGTCGATAGCTGCGTTGTTGGAGATCATTAAGGAGGATTTGAATAATTACAATGAGTGCATGATTCCTGTTGGTATGTATCCTACGGGCCACCTAAGTTTGTGAGGCCTGTGAACTAACAATACATGTAGATGATGCAAATACTATTAACATGAAGCTTTTCCCCATCCACAGACATCCACCCCCCATAAAAGCATGGCACGTCCCAATCTCCAAGATCAAATTTGCCGAAATCGTCGACGATACCTGGGATCTCACCATGAGGAAAGTAATCAAGCACATTGACGGCATCAAGGACGTCCGAAGAATCGCTCACGACGCGAATGTTGCTATGGATCTCACTAAAATAGCCTTGCAGCATCTTCTCTACTATGATTCCATTCTTATGCTCGATATTTTTCTCTTCAGCAACATTTACGCGCCCACATCTGAAATGAACGATTTTGTAGCTGATAAAGATGGCATGCAAGATGAATGCGCAAATTACGTATACATCAATGGTCCTCGCCTCACAAATTTTCTACTCTGTCGACTCTTCACCACTCTTTGTACCTCAAGGACGCTCAAGGAATGGCTCAAACTACACATGGACCAAGGCCTCAACGTCCTCAATTATATCGATGTCCGTCGTTTCATCCAATTCGGTGTTATAAAAGGCCTCATCTATCGCGTACATAGGTATGCAGTGTCTTCCATGTATTTATCATCAATCGCCTCTAGACAAGCAATACATATGGATAGAAGAGATGATGCGCTGCGGAAGTATGCAGATGGGTGCCATTGTTTTGACCAAATAACCACGGTACTAAATATTGGAGAGGCAAAAATCATGGAACGACTGCGCAAATTTCCAAAGGGGGATGTAGAGGTTATTTATCGATGAGACCGGATCGACATTCCGATTCCCTCACATTCAACACACTAAAAGCCGAATATCTTACGCGTAACCTGGTGGTCATAACATCTACTCAAGGCTCTGGGACATTTCCTTCGAAAGTAGCCATCCATCCGATGATGCATCAATCTGCCACAAGAAACGCGCAAATCCCTCTCACATACCAAAATGTCCACCTTTACTCAGATGATCTAGCAGAATTCAGGGGATGTTTTCAGCACAACCTTCCCGCCCCTAGTATCACACTTCATTACTGTTGAATCGTCCATAGTATACAAGGAACGAAAGCATCATGATAAAACATCACCGCCACGAATAACTAGTGCATGAGATTCAACTGCGCTAAATCATTATCACCCCTTCCCGTATCATTGTGTTCGACAACACGGGACAAGTCATGTCTCAGTTCTATACAGCAATTGCCCAAGAAATTTCCTCAATACAGAATCAGAAGACCTATCTACATTTATCTACTGATGTTTCGGCACGGGGTGAAGATTGGATGGAAGATTACTCTACGCCGGGCGATGAAAAGAGGAAGGGGGCCACCACCGAGGACAGCTAAATGAGATTGGGGACACAGCTCTTCCACAGGGATTGATAATGAAATAAATCCTCAGATGAACCACGCAGGAGGCACACGCACAATCTCGAACTCCATCAAATATGTAAATACCTCACAACTACTGTCTATCTAATACACTCACCCCCAAATCATACTAGCACCCAAGAATCACCGCATAATAATAATAACATCCTATTCTAATCTATCTCGCCCTGCAACTGTAACATATTACTTTCCCAACAATGTAATTGAACATATCTATATCTACGTATCCAGCGATATTAAACCCACCACCAAAATGTCAACACAAAACATAGTCTCAGAAGGAGCGAGCCCATTACTTTTTTCAAGGTAGTATACAATATGAATATATATACCTTGTACGAAATCAAGTAGCAAATCCAAGTTTCCATACAAAAATACAAAACAAATCGATAAGCCCAGTCCAGACTCCAGCATAGTCCAGCACAGTACAGTCATATACATACCTAGGTATACATATATATAACAATAGCCGCGCGCCGATGGCCCCTATATACTAGTACCTAACATACCCATCCATCCATCCATCGATTCCACAAACAAGCAAGCAAATAAGCAAGCGCCGACAGCTTCGCGCAATAATTCCATCTTCAACCCCACTAGTTCCCATATCTTTTCTATTTCAACCCATAACAAAAAATAGAACCGGGCTACTCGTTCCTCATTGGTTCATCGTGTAACGTGATGTGATTGAATATTTCGCCTATCTGTGAACGTCGCATGCATTGCATTGTTTCTATAATTAGGTGACTACCGGGTTTTTTTTATCGGAGATGCTGGAAAGTTTTGGATTTGAGGCTTTATTGTGATTTATGATACTTGTAATTGAGAGTAGCGGGAAATGGCAATGCACTTCATATGAATGCGTGGAGATTGAAGGAAGGAACTCATGGGGATGGATTCTACGGAAATCTAACAAGTAAATATAGTGTAAATTTTGAAGTATGTAGAAGTATGTTAGAATCTACAATCATATATAATATCCACAGGGCGAAGAGATAACATTTCCTTCTCGCGCCGCAACGCCTTACAGCAAGGGTATCAAAAAATAAAAAATAAAATATATAAAACAGCCTCCCAAACCCCCCTTGCATCGTTGATTTCGTTCTTGTTCTGGTTCTCGTTTTCGTACAAGTTATGCCATTGTACCCATTGAAAGATGGAGACATGAGTAAAGGGATGTTAGAGCAATGTCTAGCTGCATCCAACGTTCCAGTGCACACCGTCCTGCAATGTTCCGGAGACATTGACATCGACAGAGATAATATGATCCGTGTGAGTGAAGTTGGTCAATTGAGGCATTGCCGTCTTCTTTAATATCACGTTCAGAAGAATTTTATTGTTTGAGTTCCTTGAGACAGTCTTGTAGTTTGTGACACCAGAAATCTAGCATATACGCTAGAACCATTATGAAGCTCGTAGCAAAATTGCAAAATTCCATCGCGGTCCGTTTGATGGTATATAGCGAGCGGAGATAGACCCATTGATGTTCCTGAATTAAGCATCCTTTTCATACCGAAATGCTGACGCTCTTTCGTGGATCAACTTCATCAACACGGAAGCCAAACACCATCCTGAATAAATCTTTCAAAAATGTGTATTGCCCAGTCCTCATCATCCAAGTAACGCTCTTAGCGAGATCACTAGCCGAGACTTTCTTTCCTGGCGGAGGTAATGAGCTTGGATTTCTGAAGGTAGGGTCGCTCAGTACTAGGTTCCGATATGATGAAAGTAGATTTGTCTGCGCTGGCGATGGACCAAAGGAACCAGTCGGCAGTGCCTTGACAAAATTTTGAAGTGTCAAGGGTGAACCTTTGGATGATATCGCAGTTCTTGAATATCCCACATTCATTGAAGCTTTCAAGATAAGCATCTTGAGTCGTGTCAAATTTAGATCCTCCGGTTGGTTCCCGTTGGTTACCGTGCTAGCACCACTTTCTTGAGAATATCCTGAAAGTGAAGATGCGGCAGATGACCATCGCGGTGGCCTTTCTGAACCTAGAACCATAATATTTGGAATATTTGGCGAATTCTCCTCTGGTGTGATGGGAGTATCTTCAAAATCGGTTGTTGGGGTTTCGGGTAGGATAACATATCTTGTAGGTGTATGATCTTCAGGACTTTCTGATAGTGAAGCTAGACTACTGGACTTGGTATGTGAAGAGCGAGACATTTGATCGGATGATGTTCTGAAAGTCGTTTGGGATGGGCGAGGTGTACCCCTCTCAGGACGAACTTGTGTCCAACCTTCTCGGAAAAGATCACATAATTCCCAACAAGCTTGAACAGCAGACCCAAGAAGCTCTTCATCTGCCATTTTACCTTCTCTTCTGTTTTGTCGAAGACTGAAAAGCATTTCAGCCAGACTCCAACAAGCTCGGAGAAGAGCATCTGTCTCTTCGGCAAGTTCACTTCTTTGTTTCATGAGACGATGGCATAGCGTTATGTAAAAGTCCAGAGTTCTTTCTCGAAAAGCTTCAGGTAAATTGCGATCGTGTGTATTATACAAGTGGTTGTTCAATTCGAAACTGACCCTCAATACTGAGTCGGCTACCTCGTCTTTCTTTTGGCGCACATCAAATAGGGATTGGCAAAAATCCCTACACAGATCGAGCGTTGGCCTAACATGAAACTCGTGATCTTCGTCGCGGCTATCGTATAGTTTCTTGCAGAGCTTCCAACAACATTTCCAAGCTTTTTCGTGAGCATCCCCGGATCCAGAAAAGCTAAATATCCTTTCACGGTGAATAGAGCTAAGACTAGCTAACGTATTGCAGAGTGTCCAACATTCATTAAGCGCCGTCTTCAAGGCTGATACTTCCTCGTCCGCATTATGAACTGTACGAGCATCGAAATCGTCTTCCGAAAAGTCCTTGGGAAGTTCCTCGGGAATCCCTACATCTAGTGAGTAAGGAATCTTTGTATCTTCTTCTTCGGTTATACCTTCAAGACTACTCGGCCGAGATGGTCGTCTCTCTTCCGAAAACGACTCGACTTCTTGACGAGTTTGCGCTCGAGGTGTTTGATTCTCCAAACCGAATTTCATCGGCTTTATGTCTGTAGAGATCGGTGGAGGTGAAACTGGACCTGGCTCGATAGACTATGTCGTTGTTAGCTTAGCAAAGACGTATAATATAAAGGGGTTTACTTTATCCGCATGCTCAGCAACCTGGACAATTTCTGGACTCATTCCTGGGCTATTACTGGGACTCCCACTTGGACTCGTTTTCGGACTGGTCTTCGGGCTTGTCCTTTGATTAAACTTAGGACTGGTGCGAGGGCTACTTCTTGGACTACTTCTTGAACTTCTGGACTGCTGGTATGGAGTTGGTGTTGAACGATCCAAAAGTGCTTTCGCCGATTGTACTGGAGTCGCATCACTGAACGGCTGTTATGCATTAGCAGTTAATTCTTTACCCTGTAGCTCTATTGCTCACAGATTTTTCGTAGCCCTCGGGGGCGTGGATGACCGAGACAGACTCATCTTCGATGGAAGCACGAAATTCTTCTGGTAGATTTGTGCTGAGCCTTTTCAACTGTTTATAGTATCAGCAACAATGTTTCCAACCGTGGTGGTGTACCAACAGTAAGTTGCGAATCGGCTCTGGGTATATCCTCATGGTTCATCGTTTCATCTGCCACTTCATCATCCTCAATATCTGTGGTTGTAGTGCCATTCGAGGTCACTGGCGAAGGCCCCACCATATCACTCATTGGACTGAGTAGGTGCGCGCTGGCAGGAGAGAGGCCGTCCTCGAAAGGAGTTGGTTGGAGATTGGAGCCTGAGTAATTTCGCGCGGGCCTATATGATATTATTAGCATGGTCAGTTTTTGAAATGGTGCAACATACAGCGATTGGTAATATGGAGATCTTTGAATTGAAGGAGAACATGGTGAAAGAGAGAAGTCTGTATAGGGAGAGATGGCTGACATGACGTTGACAGGTGAGGCAAGCAATGGACTTTCTACTGCCATTCTCCTGATATTTTGAGGCCCCAATAAAAAGATAAGAAGCTCGCACACTTCATAAAAGATTGTCTAGGTGGGACCTCGATGCTCAAGTATAAAGAAGAGATGGTAATGCTTACAACGCCAGGTTCTGGGAGGGGTTACCACTCACAGCTTCGGACGTTGGAGTGGATCAGAGAACACTGAGGCTGAATGGAGGAAAGTCTGGCGCGGATCAAGAGTTCCAAGCTCAGGGCTTTGGAACTGAATTTAGCAGAAGTGTTGGCACCACAAGGAAATATACTTGGATCGTAAAGAGTTTAGCAGAATGAGTGGATGCGTGTAGCCAAAAATATTCAAAATCAATAACAAACCTTACACGCTCAGATGCAAAAGATAAGTAAGATTTTGGAGAATTACTTGTTGATGAACAGGCTTAGGAAAGCGCTGTGCCGCAAAGTCACGTCCTCGGGGAGGATTTCGATATAAAGTGGTACTTTATTATGACTTTCGCGCGTGGATCTGGCATCGGCGGGGGTTGATTTTCCTTGTGGGGAAAGATGGAGCGAGGATGTTAAGGATGTTAAGGATGTTTAGGATGTTTAGGATGTGAGGATGTGAGGATCATTATGTCTACAAAGTACCTGGCAATACGTACAGATAAGAGAACGAATCCTTTTGTTTTAATTATGTTTTCTCTTTCCTCGCATTAAGAATATTTCATTGACTTTATTGTTGTTGTTGTTATTATCGCGAATAGATAAATAATACAATATACGATAGATGTACCGGTGCCAAAACAAACACACTCTTTGGTCCCTTGTCGCGATGAGTACAAAATCTGCAATGTTGAAGCGGGACAAGAAATGAACATAAGAGTACAAATGATAGGCTGATAACACCGTTCAGAAAAGGACTACCTAGGTAGGTACCATCCATTATGGCTTTCTCGATGCAAGAAGAAATCAAAGTTTGACCAATCATATACGTCAATCCATGTCTTTTGATCCTCCCCGCTTGCATATATGCAGACTACAAGTATGACGGGCGCTTACAAGTTTATTTTCCAGATATACTACATACCTGGGTACTTTTGACGGCTTCCATTGTCTTGAAGTAGGCCGAGTATATTTGTATCTACATGAGATATACAACTTAGTGCTCAACTGACATGTCTAGTGTTGACTCCATTTATCCTGATTATAACGGAAGATGGGTAATCTCAATTCGAAACATGAGAAACCACAGCAGCATATGTACAATACCGGCAACTGATCTCATGTTATCACACATTCTATAAACTGGAGAACCGTTTCCTGATTCATATACAAAGTAACATTTTGACGGGAATAAAGTATCTCATGATGTTCCATGTCTCGAAACTCGTAAAGTCGCCATGGAAGGATGAAGGGGTAGGGAACAACGCCTATTGTCAAAGGAAAAAAAAACACATTGACAATCAGTCCAATAGTTGCAAATCGCGAACCAAACGGCTGGGTCTATCATGACAGCAATAATAGCTTCAATTATACCCAGATTAGGTTCATTGCCGAACATCACTGCCAATATTTGAGCACTTCGGGACAAAGTAATAAGCATAAGCATATCCGAAACCACGGGAATGTAATTTAAGTTAGTTAGATGGGTCGGCCGGTCATCATCGCTCAAACAAAATTTACCAGTATGGGCGGAACGAATATCGTGAACTGGCTACACGGAATATTGTTCTCTATCTAGTGGTCCATTCCGATGATAATGTCATTATCCTAGTCCTTGTTAATACCCTCCACGGGTACCTCTGTCGAAAGTTTTCTCTCTTCAAGGCCTTAGATCGATCGATGCAAAATCCCCAACTCCATGTTTGTTCTGATTCGATGAATTTCTCGTAATTTTGACGACTTATCAAAATCAAGCAATACGCGTCGAAGTTTGATGCAAGTTTGCACCAACATGACTCCACCGCTTCTAGCCTTATAGACACGCCAGCTTTTCCCATTCTCTGCATTGCATGAGGTTATAAGAGACCACTCATTGACTATCGCTCTTACGAAATGGCAAAGTCCTGGTTGGTAGAGTAAGCTCCTGCCGTCGGTGAATGCTAGAAATTTCTCGTTAGTGGCTTGTCAGATTTAAGTGCACTCCACATCAATACAGCCCAAGTCCAATGCGTTGTACGTGCATAATAGAGAACCAGTTCCTTGGGACAACTTCTACCAGCAATGATCAAGTGTTATTTGGGCGCCTGATGAACGTCTGATAGTGTTCCCAAAACAAACAACAATGCATGTACGAAAGTATGGTATGGTTATGTTGGAAATAATCCTTGATTGTGAAAATTCGATAATGAGCCGCAAATATTATCTCCCCACTCCTTCGTGTAAAAATTCAACACTGCTCGCAAATGTTTACTACACACCAATCACCGTTGGGTGTAGCCCTGGAACGCCCACGCCAAAATCTGTAGCATTTGGATTATGATCTCCAATCAACGCCTATACCATCTGCCTCCCTGTCTGCTATGGTATCGTCTAATCGCATATCGCGCTTCTTCCGATTGAGCAGATTGAGCTATTGAGGTCATCCGAATCGAGGTGTGTACGAGTAAAAGGTAATATGGCTGATTTGACTTATTAACCGTTCAAAGCGGCCTTTTTCGCATCTCTCTCCGCAGGATTGTATCTAAGGAATCGGTCAGTAAATGAGGAAGCAAATAGTTATCTGACATATAAATGCAGCTCTCCGCTTCTTTGTTCGTCTGCCACAATAATGGGAGTAATATTTCGTACCTAAGAAGTTTCTCGATGAGGTCGACATGGGTCATGATCATGCGACGGCAGCAATATCTCTTTAAAGTGAGCTCATCCATAGCATCACTATAACAATGTATTAGTATTGTGAAGCAATAAGAACAGTGTGCAGTGTGGTTCTCTAACCCGTCGTTGACTCCCTCGTCAATGAGCTTGACATATCGCTCCCAGATGTCTCCGGTAACCTGTTCTAACGGTTAGCGCACGACTCTCGCGCAAATGCTTGATGTAGTTTACCTTTCCGCAAGAGAAACAACGAACTGGAATGATCATTTTGATGTGTATAGGTGTAGATGTGAATATCTGCGATGATGTTGTGGTTTCTAGGATTTAAATTGAAGTTCTGCGCGTGAGTTGATACCAAGAACTTTTTTCTTTATCGCCGGAACAACTATCGGTAGATCTTCGGTTATCAAATAAAAAAAATAAAAAACGTTCAGAGCTTCTGCCTCATATTTGCCAATCCGAACCTTGAACTCTTTTTGACTTTCAAGAACTTTTGACAGCACAATGGCTTCCATATTGAAGCGCAAAAGAGTTCAAACAGAGGTAGCAGATATTCCAAAGAGGTCTAAATCTACCTCAGAATCTGCAGATACTTCTACCAAATTTGTTCAGAGCAATGGCGGGTTTGACATTTTTGAAGCGCTAGGAAAGGGAAAAGAATTGGCCCAGGTCAATGGCGCGCATGTCAAAGATGAATTAGAATCAACAGAGGTTATCGATTTTGAGGATCTATTTGAGGATGTGCCATTACAATCTACGGACTCGCAGGCAAAACGAGGAATGAAGCCGAAGAAGGAAATTTGGGAAAAGAAAATTCCACAGGCCCCCAAGCCAGTGAAAAATCAAAGCTGGAATATTTCTGAACCTGTTGGTGGGCGTATGATCGATGCCGATCCTATTTTTACAGAAGACGAGAAGTATGACATCGATTTCTCTTTGCGACGAGCTCAATTGCTAACTGAAACCAAGGTACATGATCTTAGCAACCCGAATGAGCCTCCTCATCTACTCAACCTCCGATTCTCTCCTCACCCGAACGATAAAATTCGACCACTCGAAACATCCTTTCGCTCATATTGTCGCATACGAGCTCTCCCCGACTGATTCTGATATCGTTTGGGCAGCCCTGTCTGATGGAGCCATATACCGCCTGGACTGGACTTCGGGAACTGGCAACGATCAATCCTGGAAGATTTCGTCTACTGGGTGCATACATATGACTGTCGCTTCTATGGTATCCGCTGGGCGACGAAGAGATGTGGTATTCACAACCGAGCCCAAGAAGGACGGCGGCTGGCGAATTACTGCGAATGAATTGACTCAGCCTGGTTCGCCAGTACAAACAGTCGCAAGAACCATATATACTTCAACAAACCCAATCAACTATTTAAAAACTGCCGATGGTGGCTCTGTACTGCTCGCGGCTTCTGGAAAGAGTATCTTACTTGGTTATGTTCGAAACTTGGATTTTGATACTACTGACAAGATCAAGTACGTATTCCGTATGTTTGATTCGACTGCTCCTATAATGTCCTTGGATGCACGAGTATATCCTAGAACAGTTACCGATGACAGGAATATATCAAAGAAGATACCAGTTGTTGATGTAGGGGTTGGTGATGCGAAAGGATTCATTTTCATACATCGTGACTTATTAGGTAATCTCATACAATCAGAAAATAAAAATTATGCGTCCATGATCAACCTTGTACCGACAAGATTGCATTGGCACAGAAGGGGTGTTCAGACCGTCAAGTGGTCTCTGGATGGTATGTATACCTTTCGCGCTTTACTCTCTAGCAACACCTGAGCTGACCCGATAATAGGAAACTACATTATATCAGGAGGTAGCGAAACAGTCCTCGTGCTTTGGCAATTAGATACCGGAAAGACGCAGTTCTTGCCTCACATGACATCTACTATTCTCAATGTGGTCGTATCTCCTTCTGGATCCTCGTACGGCATCCAGCTTGCTGACAATTCTGCGATGGTATTGTCTACAGCCGAGTTGGAACCGACGGCAAATTTTGCTGGCATCCAATCCAGCGTCACACAATACGCCGAACCCCGAGCAGATGAAGTGCAGAGAGCAAAATCCCATTTCTATAAATTTCATGTTGTCCAGCGGACACCTGCCGTTATCAGTTCTTCAAACCCTTCTCATCTATTCCTTGGTGTTGGACAGACTCCAGAAGTACCATTTTACGAAGCTCCTGTTAGAAATTGTTCATTTTTGCAGACCTATGACCTCAGTGCTGGGCACAATGTATCAAAGCAAGCCCTTGCAAGGACAAATGTCACCAGTATTAACGAGACACCAAACGCACTTCCAGTGTCGGAGCCCAGAGTAACTCATATTCAGAAGTCTCACGATGGCCTTTGGCTAGCTACTGTTGATGAGTGGACGCCATCTCACGCCGACCTCGATTTCGTAACTCACCAGGTTACAAACCCATTTGCTGAATTGAAACTGAGGCGCGAAATCTGTTTGAAGTTCTGTCAGTGGAAAGAAGCAGAGCAGACATGGGAATTGGTATCGCGAATTAATACTCCACATATGGCAAGTGATGCCGCACCTGGAGCCGGTCAAATCCTGGGTCTCGCCACAGATCCTAGCTCCTTGAGATTTTCTACGATAGGAGAAGACAGTGTGGTGCGAACATGGGTTCCAAAAACTCGAAAAAGAGATGGCATTGCAGTCAAGGATGGAAAGGGCAACGCTCTCAAAAATTGGCACTGCCAGCATGAAATTCAACTTGAAAAGTCTGAGCTTACCGATGACTATTTGCGTAGTACGCCATACAATGGTGCTATAGCGTTCGCGGATGATGGCTCAATTCTAGCTGCAGCATTTGGTAAAAACGGAACAGTTCACATGATCGATCCCGAACAAGGCTCCGTCACAGCTTCACAGCACGGCCTATTTGAAGGTAGTATCGTGGCCATGGAGATCTTGGGCAGAGATCTCATAACCCTGTCCGATTCGATTCGTGTACATGATTTGGTTTCGGATCAATTGAGGTATAGCTTAAAGCTATACAAATCTATCACATGCATGCATATTATACAAAAAATTGAGATGATGCATTTAGCCATCAATCGAAACAGTCGCACATTCGCAGTCGCTATTCCAATGAGACTTACTCCTCCATCAGCAGAGGAGCTCAGAGAGCAAACTTTCCCGCCAACGTATTCTGGGTTCGCCGTTTTTGGCCAGGAAAGTCAAGTGCCACTGTTGACCGAGTGCTTCGAGACTGCGGTTTCGGCTATTATACCCACTGAGGATTCGGAAGGATTCTTGGTCCTCAATGGAGCTGCTGAAGTCCGAAATGTGATGAAGAAGGGCACTCAACCAATGACCGCATTGGCCCAATCAACTACTGAGCTTCAATTAGATGCGATTGCAGATGAGCCAACTGGTGATCTGCTACAAATGATTGAGGATGTTGAGGATGAGCCGGAAGAAGCTGAACCTTTATCGCCTGCAGTCATCGAGGATGATGATGATACACCTGTTGTGACACAACAAGCACTTTCAGGTGTATTTGATATTGGGCCAGCATTTGCATTGCCACCCTTGGAGGAGATGTTCTATCAAGTGGCAGGATTGTTTTCTAGTAAACCTTTGGAAAAGATGGTATAATGAATTTTAATGGTTTCTATACTTTAAGTTGGCATAGCGAGGGCGGTTTATAAAACCTTGAGCGTTAGGGAGCTTTGTATATGGCTGTACAGAGCTTAAAAGTATTTATACCTTGCAGACTTTGGCGAGTTTTCCTTGACTTGGAATAAAATGTTAATATTACTTATCGATGTGCTTCAGGATTTTTTTCCTTTGTGAGGAGACCCTTCAGCGGTTACATATCTTACTTATCATTAAGTGTCGTTTCATGCGGATCGCGCCAGATAACGAAATCACCCCGCACCCCACCTAGGGTTCATGGATTTGTTCACTAAGCACTACTTGGAGTAACATCACATCATGTTACTAGCAAATTCGTAATTCTGTGAATTACAATTTCCATATCAATCTCATGATATAAAAATTTCCTTTTCTATAATACAATTTTCAATACCTGGCACTGCACAAAGAAATACCACTACCATACATAATGTCCTTCACCAATATCCCCATACTCGACCTTTCTCTCGCCAGATCCCTAGAAACTAAACCCGAGTTTCTGGATCAACTGCGCCATGCATTACTCGAAGTGGGATTTCTATATCTGAAGAACGTTGGGATAACCCAGGAATTAATAGATAGTGTTATCGAGGAAGGGGTCAAATTCTTTGATATTCCTCTGGAGGAAAAGTAGGTTTTCTCTGCTCACTTCTCATATCTCATTTCATCAATATACTTGAATAAATGCCTAAAAAGTATAATAAACCTTTAATCTGACTTTATCCAGGACCAAAATCCAAATGGTCAACGCGCCCTCATTCCTAGGCTACTCTCCCCTCTCTGCCGAAATCACCGCCCACGCGATCGATCAACGCGAACAAATCGATCTCTCCACTCCCCATCCCATCCCTACTGCCTCCGATCCCCTCCACTACAATCTCCTCGCTCCCAATCTCTGGCCCTCGCCAACCTATCTCCCTAATTTCCGCCCTGTCTTCGAATCATATATCAAACAAATGGGTGATATATCCATATTCTTCACCAGTTTGATTGCAGAAGCCATTGGACTCCCCGCGAATGCATTTGAGCGATATTTCGATACCGATCAACAGCATAAATTAAAAGTGGTTAAATATCCGGATTTGAAGGAACTGGGTCTGCGACCCGAACAAAAGGGTCAGGGAGTAGGACCGCATAAGGATTCCATGTTGACGTCGTATTTATTGCAGGTTGGGGATAAGAAGGGACTACAGGTGCAGAATTTGAGAGGGGAGTGGATTGATTGTTCGCCGATTGAAGGGACGTTGGTAGTGGCTATTGGACAGGGAATGGAGGCGCTGACGAAGGGAGTTTGTATGAGTACTACGCATAGGGTTTTGAGTCCGCAATATGGAGGGGGGCCGAGATATAGTGTGCCGTTTTTTCAGGGGGTGAGGGGAAGTACGAGGTTTGAGGAGTTGAATGAGGTGGGGATTGGGGAGGTGAAGGAGGAGGTTAGGCAGATGAGGAGAAAGGTTTTGGAGAGTGTGGGGGGTAGGTTGGATGATGTTGAGTTTACCTTTAGAGGGGGTGGAAAGGCGGATACGCTAGGGGAGGCGACGTTAAGGAATAGGATCAAGAGCCATGTGGATGTAGGAGAAAAATGGTATCCAGAAATTCTTGCGGATATAAGAGCAGAGCAAGAAGCGGAACGCAGACAAAAGGGTTTACCCGTTACTCCACCCGCAGCAACATAAGGCAGAGATTCATTGTCTCAAATAAATTCAATAGTCCAAATGAATCCAACTAAGTCAAGCCCCTTTTCGTTGTTATATGGCGATCCGAACTACCTGACTAGTCCCGATCCGTTACTCATCATGCGAAGTAAAACACACATTTGTAGATAAGAAGCAGATTATTCTGGTTCAAATAGCTAGTCTGCTGGCTTGTGAATAAACGCCATTATATCTCCCGCCCATGCGCCAATCGCTTGTTCTTCTTTCGCAAATTGATATCAATCCTCTGATCATCGAAACCCAAAATTTCCTCTACCACATCTGTCCAACCGTAAAATATCGTGTCTTCGTCATTGCGTCGTACGAAATCGTAAGATGAGTCGCACAAAGAAGTGTCGAGGATTTATTTCTTGCCAACTAATGCAGCCTGCTGAGCCATAAACGATGGGAAGCAGAGTTCCGGTCCTTTTGAGTGCTTGTTCATGGCGTGTTCAGTGAGACTGATGATGGAATATCAATATTAGTTTCGGTATGGTTTGAATTTGGCTTGATGCTTCAAGAAAGAAAACGACTGCGGGTCTCCCAAAATTCTTTGCATCCTTTTTTCTCTCTTTCTCTTCCTGCAGGATTCTCCCCGGCCCGACGCATAATTCCCAGAATACCCGCATCTGTTCTTTCAGGACTGACGATTGTGCGAAACAGCAAATATAAATCGCAAACGAAAAAACAAAATACTCACGCAGGAAGTCTAGTGGTCTTCAAGAAAGTGGTTTTGCAAACCTCGCATTGAATATCCTTTGCTGACTCGTTGACCTTTAGTTGCGACTTTGCGACACCCTTCTCAGCATCTTTTTGATTGCGTGCACGCTTGGAAGCTGCTTTTGCGCCCTGTGAAAAGGTCAGGTCTCCAGTATTTAGAATGCGACGATCATAGTTCGTGGTCGAAAACCGGGTTCAGAGACCCTAGGGTGGAGAATTCCCTGGCCTTGATTGACCGGACAAGAAAAAAGGGTTATAGAGTTTAAAGGGGAAATAAGGGTAAAAGAGATCAAACTTACATTACCTCCTCCCATTTTGAAAGATGCTCTGATTGATTAAGAAGTTATTAAATTGTGTATATGTATGTATGGATGATTGAAGGTAATCCGAGACTTTCTTGATTACTTGAAGAAGAAGAAGAAGAAGAAGTTGGGGGGAAACGAAGAGAAGAGGAGAAAAGTAAGAAGTTCTGGAACTTTTAATGCGTGTACCAATAATTTTTTTGCTTACGGAGTCCCGATAAGATAGGTGTGTAGAGTAGATTTGATTTGATTTTGTCTCATATTCTTATTTTTTTTACTTCACAACTTGTCAAAATAATAAATAAAAATTAATTTAATTCGCTTAACTACGGTGTATAATATGAATTAGCTCCATTTGAGTAATTATCTCATATTTTATCTAAGCCCAAAACAGCATTAACATTTTACTTAGTATCCATAACATAAATTCACGTCGCGTCGCGCATTCCCCTCCTCCTCGTCTCTTCTCTTTTTATTTTTCTTTTTATTTATTTCTCAAAATAAAGACTTCCATCAAATTCATCAATATAATTCAAAAATTCCTCTTGAATGCTTCGTTCTATTTCAAATTCTCTCAATCCTCTATTCGGAAGTCCAAGAAAATCGACAGTTGAAGATCGTTTTGAGGGAGAGAAAGATCAAGAATTTACCATGTCATCACCAAATGATATTACTCTTGCTGAGTTCAACCAAACGTTAGCAAGATATCCTGCTTTACTCAATAAATTTGCAAAAGACAGTAAGTTCATTCTTTCCTTTATCGTTCACGAAAGATTGCGTTGTTGATTTAATATTCTATTTAGCAAAAGAAGGTGTTACTCCACTTCAAGAGCTTGATAGATTCAGATATGTTGAGGCGCCAGCAAAGTTTAAGGATGGTTCAAACACTTTCTCTATTGAAGATATCACGAAGTTGGTTGATTGGAAACTGTAAGTTTATTCTATTCCCATTATTTGCTTTATTTTCAATTGTTTCCTTTTTTCGCGGTATTTTGTTTGTCGATTGGTAGGTGGAGAAGAGGCTGCCTTTTGAGGTCTGAAGCTCGGCTTTCCGGAGGTCTTTCACTTTCCCACCCTCATCGCAAAAAATTAAGAAAAAATATTTCATCTTATTTTTATTGTTTCTTCGTCTCTAAAGTTACTATGGAATGTCATTTGAAATTATTTCGATACTAATTTTAGATTTAGTCGACATGGCGCCTACCGTCCAGGTTTCTTGAAGAAGGTTGGCAAAAACTCAGATGAGCTTGTTGAGGCTGCTACTAAGGATGCTTTCGACTACTACAAGACCAATCCAACAGATATTGGCGTCGTTATCAATAAACTCAAGGATCCATTGATGGGAATTGGACCGGCTACTGCCTCCCTCATCCTCTCTGTCCGTTATCCCGATCATGTGACATTCTTCAGTGATGAATGCTTCAAATGGCTCGTCAATGATGGAGAACATAAACCAACACCAAAATACAACGTTGCCGAGTTTGAGAAAATCCACGCCGCCGCTAAATCCTTGGCCACTCGTCTCCGTGTCAATCCTCTTCAAATTGAGAAGGTTGCTTTCGTCATTATCAAGGAAACTGAGCCAGTTCTCGTCCCAAGGGAGAAGCCCGCCCCCAGTGGCCGTGGCCGAGGTCGTCCATCTAAGCCTGATAGTGAGAAGAAGATCAAGGTTCCTTCCGGGCGTGGACGTGGCCGACCTTCCAGTGGTATCGTCAAGCCTAAACCTACGCCAAGAGTTCCAAAACCTCCCAAGGAGGCAAAAGCCCCAAAAGAACCTAAAGCACCAAAAGAGCCCAAGCCTGCCAAGGAACCCAAAGCTGCTAAGACTCCTAAGTCTCCAAAGGCAAAGGCTGTCGTTGAGAAGAAAACTCCAGGAAAGAGAGGAAGGCCCGCAAAGGAGCCTGCTGCCGAAGGTGATGTTGCCGAAAAGCCTGCTGCTACACCAAGCTCGGGTAAGAAGAGAGGAAGACCCGCCAAAGAACAAACCAGCGATACTCCAGCATCTGCTACCCCTGCTAGCAAGAAGAGAAAGGCATCTGATGATGCTGGCACACCAAGCTCTGCTGGTCGTGGTCGCCCCAAGAAGATCAAGGCTTGATTTGATTCATTATCATGGAGTATGATTGTTCAGGAGGAGGTCTTATGGTACCGACTAGCGATTTCTTCGAGAATACGTGTCTATGCAGGTGTTCCTCCCAGGCCCTTCAGTAGGCTTTGCTTTACTATTTCTTCTTTGCAAAAATGGACATATGGAACAGTAATAGCGTTGGGTTTCGCGCTGAGCTTTTGATTTTTGCTTATCATTGGCGTTGGTATGGAGATATGAACGGGATGGATAGGATGGGTAAATTGTTCTATTTTCTCTTTGGCTCGGGTTTGTATGATAACGTAATATGGAAAGAACATTAATCGTGCAACAATGAAATGTTTCTTAGCTTCATTTTGATTTGATTTGAATTGTTGAATGCGTGTATATGCAGTGCCAATTACCCGATTCGATGTGACTGAAACTATGGCATATTGAGTTCGTACATTGATGTCTACAGCTAGGATGGCGTGTATATATATTTTACTCTGGGCTCAGCCTCTGCAAATATTAACACACATTATCGTGTTTTCCTACACAACACAGAGGGGCAATTCTATGGTGACATTCGAGACACTAGCAGCATCCCCACCGAGCAGCGGCATACAACATAGATGCAAGTCCAAGCTTTATCTCGACGAATACAATCTATTGGCTTTACTGTGGAGATTGTTGGTCCATCATCTTTCAATATAAGCACAAAATAGTCCAACGGCCTCAGACCTCCCATCATCGACTCATACGACGCAATCAACTGTTAAAATTCCATACTGATAGCTCCATTTATGTTTGCAGCGGCTTTGAGAACTTGTTTTACATGTCATGTCATATTTTAGGGAATGCGGGATATGCATATTGTTGCACGTCGTAAGGTTGGGTTGGAATTTTCATGAGTATGTTGGTTCTGCTTACCAGAGATGGTGATGGTATGGACCGGCGAGTTGCTAAGATTGATGATATCACAAGAAGAGTAATATGCAGTGGAACTCTGGAGATGTGGAGGGATAAAGTTATGTATTAGAGTTTAGGGGCTGTAGTACCTAAGTATTTAGTGAACATAGCTTTTGAAGGAGTCGGTTTAGATCCATCCTTCCATTCGTGTCTTTAGCTTTCAACCAATGATAAAATTCAACATAAACCTGCTGGCCCAACATGTTCAGTTATCTAATCGTGCTTTGACTTGAGATGTGCAACAAAACGCTCAGTAGGTCTTGTTCGGAATATTCCCAGATATTTGATTGATTGGGAGCGATGATCTAATTGGAGGACAAGCGATGGTGTTGAGTGAAGAACTAAATGAAGGCTAAACTAGAAGGATATGATATTTCAACGCTTTGACAAGCGAGGGGGAAAGAACGTGAGGTTTCCGATTGAGGTAGTGTGATTTTTCGATGAGACGGAACTCTCTTTACAATATGAGATTTTCCTACCTGTTATTATTGCTCTTACATCTGATATTAGTATTCTCCAATCTTATTCAGATTGGTGCTCGGTAAACTCACCGATAGGGACGACAGCTAATGTAGACATCACGTTCCATTAGCTCCTAGGTCAAATTCATTTCTATTCTTTGTGAACTTAGTATCGAAATCCGATCACTGATACTATTCATTTCACGTTAGTCTTGATCCTCGCTATTTACTCAATTGGGTGTCAAGGACCCTGCTCTAGATTAACACCTCTCATTCTAAATTAAGCAAGCGCTTCCCCACATCTATTTTTATCCCCAGTTTCCAACCTCAAATCTTACTTCCCGAACGCATCACCAATCATTGAAGTTCACACATCACGAAATGTCACTCCTCTTCTCACTCTCGACCAAACAATTCTTTTGCGAACAATATCCTTAGACAACCACCTACACCGTCAGCCTTTACCATAAAACTAATCTCTCGATGACTTTTGTTGCACATCGCATTCTGCTCGCGAATTTCCTATTGCGTTCAATGAATGGATGATTGGCTATGATGGAATGAGAGAGGAGCCATAGAATTTATGGATCGAGATAAGCACCAATATTGATTGGATATCATGATACGAAGTACTGCGAAAGAAGGCCAAAACCTGGGTCTACCGAATCTGAAATGTACCACGTCATCGAGACATTTGAAGCCTGTAAGTCTGGTGCTTCAACTATCAATGCACATGGGTGATCTCCCGAAATTTTACCCCCAAATATTCGTATACAAGGATGAGTTTGAAATGGACTTCCCATTTGTCAATGTATACGAGGCGCGTATACACACGGACTTGCAAGCGCCTTATTTGATATATATCTTGAAGGATGTTGGATTTTTGAACGATTGTGTCTATACCCAGTTAGCCTAGATTACACTGGTGTATATTGACCAATCAATTGCCTGCTCAACTCTCCTTGTATGTAGTGAATCCCTTTTGTTGCGTTCCTTCTTGGAGTCGTCTGTGCTCCTGTTACTTATACCATTGCCTCGAAAATGTCTTGTTGCAGATCTCATCTTCCATGCTGGGTTCTTAATCGCTACTTAGCTCGCATTAGGCTTCCGAGTGGATTGTCTTTATGTGCGTCAATTCTTGAATATTATAAGGTCCGCAATTCTGCACTCGCAAATCTCAACAGCTCGAGTACATTAGTCTCAGCTGCATGTACACTTGAGATTGTCTTGAGTGTGATCTGTCGAAATGAGATTCGTATTATACATTGAGATTGATTATAGCTGCTGGGTATTAGAAGCTTCCGGGTATAATCTGTCAGGCCTCTCGATTCTCTGGCGGTATAAGGTTTGGCACAATGTTTTCGAAAGTTCATATCATTTGCTATTCCGTACATTCCCACCTCGATCTCGTCAATTGGGAACTTATCTCTATGAGTATCCCTGGCTAGAAAATGGTAAACTCCTTCCTGATTCTGCCTCCAAACGGTCCATGGATCTAACGTACCATCCGTGAGGTCTTTTGATAGATACGCTCTCTGCCGCGGTCCGCAAAAGCACCTCTGCGCAATATCGAAGCTCCACCCGTACCGCATTCGCTTAGAAAGTTCATTGCGCGCCTAATTGCAATTGTGAGATATCTCCACGGGGTCTCGATTCCGGTCTCGGTTCTCCAAAGTACTAATATATGCATGTTTTTACAAGGGAATCCCTAGTAGGGACTCATGTTAGTCTCCCTTATCTCTTGGAAATGTACGTAAAGTCATTGATTCTGGCGTCCTAACAATTGCTGCCTGGTCTCCAACCTACAAATCGATCACCACAAGTCTATATACACGTATTAGGTAGAGATAGAAGGCCACTTAAAGTATATGGTAGTCCGTGGTCTTCCGCCTTAAAATGGGTGAATGATATGTATCGAACTTGTCGAGCTATAGCTACTGAAAGCTGTGGCCAAGCTAAGGCATATTGTAGTTCACCTGCAGAATATCTTGCTCTGTTGCATGTCATGATAGGCGCGCGTCTAGACAGATTGGCTAGATGGGTCATATTTGAGGAGGCCAAGAGAAGCATTTTGACATAATGGCTTACTATAATTATCCATTTTAGGCCAAAGATGGGTAGCTCCTAACCTTTTCTGAGACCCAAATATAAATATGTTGCATATCTACATTAGGCAGCGAATATAGAGTTATAGTCTTTTACAATTAGGGAGGCCACTTCGAGCTTCTATCACCCCTGTTACCGATGTAGACATGCAACAAATTTTCTTGAGCACTTGAGTGGGATCGAAATCCGCAGCATGTAAGTCTCGGAATGAGAACAATGGACATAAAGCAAATTGCTCTAAACTATATCTTTCACGTGATATTGTTAAAAAGTATAATGAATGTTCTGGATACAGAGTGCTCGAGTCATATAATTGATTACAGGCTTGAAGACGATTTGCTGTTATCAGTATCAATCGTCTTATGGGAAGGAATAAGACACCAACGAATGGCGATTGTAGCACCAACTCTAGAACCTTTTGTTTTAAGTAGCACCTAAAGCTACTTGTTGGGCGTTCTTGACATATGCAAGGGAACTACTTTCTTAACAAGCTTTATGGACAAGTAGAGATTGCCAGATTGGCAAGAAGATATGATTTTTGTTCTCTTACAGATGAGAATTTCCGCAAGTGGAGATAGACGCCCTTATTGATTTTAGATTAGCTATTCCAAGTTAGACATACCGCCCATAATGTACACTATCATTATTTTGATGTATTCCGCTGATTAATCCTGACCTGAATTCAGAATTCCGTTGCTGTATTGTGGTTCTGATATCTTTTGTATACATCTCCCATAAATTGAGCCATTTTTACCTTTGCTAGAATGCTCCCGAACAAGCAGAGAACTTTTTACCCACAAGAAGACCCAAGCACATACAATAAGCTTGAAGTTTCCTTGGCCTGAAGATTCTCAAGGTTTCCAGTGTGTAGAAGAAGTAGGTGCGATGAATTTCAAAGTGTACTACCAACGCCATACACCTCCCAGTAATCGAATCCACCTGGCTTTAGGAAACATATCTCCTTCCAAGAATTCTTTGTTTGTGTAGTTTGGGGCTTTCAAGGAATCTGGTATTCATTTACCGTGATTGAATGAAACAATTCACAACAAAAGTTCACGTACATCATCTAATGTCATTAGCTGATACAATTCAATTTGCAACCTACACATTGCAACACTATACAGTATCATTACACCCAATTGAGCTAGGAACTGAGCTAGTTGTTGATCTTGTTCATACATGTACTTCTAAATTGATATAAAAGTTCCCCCTCCATTCCCATGAACTCAATCTCCAACAAATCTGTCAAAGCAAGATTCTTTGGTTTCTTAGAAAATTCCTTTAGACAACAGACTTCTAGGTTATTTTTCAATCCCTCTATTATACTATAATCCTTCTCTTCAACCATCTCGTCTTGTCTATTCGTGCAGACATTATCAAAGCAAAGACAATTTCTTGACCCCTGAGATTATCGGTAAACATGGCAGATGTAAGTAGCACCAACATTCTCTCATGTGATTCTTTATTTACATACATTACAGTCTTCCTCACGTCAGGCAACCAACTTGAGAAATAACAGACAAACAGATAGCAACAAGAATCCAGCTCAACTCAAATGCATCGTTTGTGGAGAGTTTCAAGATTTTCAACAAATGGCTACATTTCCTTGCGATTGTGTATATTGCAGCACTTGCCTCCAAAGACGTTTCACTCGCGCGATAGAGGCTGAGTTCATGTTTCCTGTCAAATGCTGCTGGGATTTCAATCTCACGTCCATTTATCATTTATTGTCTCCTGATATCATTCGCGACTATGAAGCCAAGAAAATCGAATACGAAACCGTTGATCGTACTTATTGCGCCAACAAAGTTTGCTCTGCATTTATCGTCAAGGAAAATATTGAAGGACATAAAGCTTTTTGTACCAAGTCGCCATGTAATACGATAACATGCACAAAGTGTAAGAGCGAATGGCATAATGGAGAATGTCTTCGCGATCAGGATCAAGAGCTAGTTCTTGCCGAAGCCCAAAGACAAGGCTGGAAACGATGTGCGAAATGTGATACCTTGATCGAATATGTCGATGGGTGTCGCCAGATGGTGTAAGTCCTCAATCTTTCCTCTCATTCTCTGCTCCCCAAGATCGCAAACTGATTATCACACTCTAGATGTCAATGCGGCCATGAATTCTGCTATTGCTGCGCCGCGGTATGGAAAACTTGTCGCTGCAAACAAATTGACCTTGATCAATTACTCAGAGCTACCAATGCGTATACAGATAACGAAAGTTTCATAGAAGTCAATGAAGATAGTGAAGGCGGTGATGAAGACGGTAATGAAGACGGTGATGAGAGGGGTTGATGAACGGTACCTGGAGTTGTGGAAAATTGCATATCGTGGTTAGAGCGTTGGCCAGGATTTCAAAGGCGCATTTATGGAGTGGTCATTGTAATTCGAGAGTTCTGAGTTTGTGATTTCCGGGATGATTTGCTGGGAGTGGTTTGAGCATTTCTAGCAATTCAGCGCGATGGATTTGGGGTCGAGTTTTGCCTTGCATCTTGTTTTCCATATCGAGTCACTAGGATGCTACCAGTCAAGTAGTTTATTCGTACAAATGCAAAGTACTGAATTATTTAAATCTGCTTGCGTGAAACCACACTCTATTAGGTAGAAGGGCAAAATCATTGTCCATATTTGTAACGGATAGCTGTAATCTTAACAGAAACCAAAACTAAGTAGACATTTCCTGTCCAAAGCTATCTTGGTCACCAAAGGAATGTAAAATAAGTAGGAAAGAGTGTTCCAGATGAAATCTCAAGTTTGAGGGGAAGGTACTAGGAAAATTTCGAAAGCATGGCAACTGTTCAACTATATCTGGTACAAACTCGAAATGCGTTCAGAAGCTTTATTTATATAGATACTCTTTGTCTATGAGATGAAAAGGCAGGTAAAGAAAGGATCTCGCCTTGATGCCGAAGTAGTGGATACACATAACTTAATGGTCGTGAACCTCCGACCCCGAAACCAGCATTCAATTATATAATATCGCAGAGCAGGTGTGTTGGTGAGAGCAAGAGCTTGAAGATGTGAATTTGTAAGATTTGAACCATAGGTTTGTCTGAATGCCAAGTCCCCGATGTATTTAGTTGTGTGGAGAGATTGAACGATTGAGCAAGGAAGGATGGAAGGGTGCTTCGACAGTTCGAGATCATGGTCGTTCAGAGATGGCGTGCGTATTGAGATAAACTGTTGGATCATGCGAGTGTCCGGCGCATGAGATTTGAAATTTATGCCGTGGGGTTACAATGTTAGGTTCTCGGTGGTTAGGGATTGCTACTGCGTCGGTGTAACAAGCATCGAGGACTTCGCAGACATGAGCGCATCGATGGCATCGTGTAATAGATATATAAGCAGTAGGCAGATACTATGATTCATTAGCCTTGGAACCATTTGGGTTGTTATATAACTGAGTCTTTGTCGGCTTGAAAAAGAAAGGTACATATGCTGTTATGCTTTCATGCATACCTGGAAATCCAAACGCAATGAAATCAAAAGACTTTGTTGCTGGCGCAAGTTCAGAGCCAAAGCCAAGGAAGTTTGTAGATTATGGATCAAAACATGATGGCGTATATGCTAGCAATGCTCACATGAGAAGAGTAGGGAAGATTCCTCTTGCATTATTTCAAAAAGGTAAATCTGTGATGCTGTGATGCGAGCAAAGGGTTAAGATTGATTGCGCAGCCTCGCGCTGATGATAAAATATACTTTTCCTTGATGCGAGTGTCGCATATCTCAGTTCTTTAATCGACATGCCATAGGTAGGTGTAGAATTCCAAAGCGTTGTTATATAAGCAAACAATTAATAGATATAAAACACTCGAGTATATTTCCTGTTTTGGAACAACAACATCAAAACAAAAGTGGGGCCCATGGGCAAAAAGTGCCAGAGAATGACAAAAGAAAGTGCAAAAGGATAGGTAGAGAGGTACGTACAGTTAGTTCACCAACATGGATGAACGCTGCGTACCTAAGCCACAGGATGAAGGCCATGAGGCCATGAAGCTGTCGGAGAGGACGGCCAGTGAGTTTAACAATGTAGATAAACGCTGTGCCCTCAAGCAGATGGATCAGACCGTTCCGCTAAGTGTCCGAAGACGAAGGAGACAGTATTATTGGGAAATAAGTATAGCGAAACAGGTCCGAGTGGGGTGTATGTATACACGTTTTCTATGTCTCCAAATATGGAGATTCACTTCATGATAGACACCATTGAATGTTTTGTAGTGTCGCGTCAGACGCGTCGTTGATAAAGTGAATGTCATGATTACGAGCCTACTGTAAAAGGATTTCCCAAGGAATTGCCATCACCTGCGCCTCTACCAACTTCAGGTTGATAACTTTTGGCACTCAAATTTGTCAACCCAATTATCTCCACCATGAATTCCAACATTCAAGACTTCATTGATGCCTGCCACACCATTCAGATCCCCGTTCCAACATTTTACAGGGTTCCAACCCATAATAATGCCCCTTTCATCCTACAAGTGACTGTATTAGGCCACCGTATTCGGTTGCAGAATTCCGAGATTAGCTATCATGCTGCCAAAGTCCAGTTGGCCAGACACTCCATGCACTATTTACAAGGCGCACGCAACCCAGCACCCGCTTTGGCACTTGGTCCTGGTGTACATTGAACCTCGTTGTGCCACCATGCATTAATGACAGTGAGATGGTGAGCTTGAGCTGATGTGAAGAATAGGCTACAGTACAACAGAGTAGTGATGCGAATGCTACCCAAAATCAAAAGTTAATTTGGCTGTAAGTGTATCATAATACCAATTCTCCTCACGTATCATCGATAAACTAATGGCAAAACAGCCGGTCCCCAATAACGTCCCCAGCGCTCATGATCAATCACATCTCGAACTGTACTTCAGACGTCAGATTATCAGTCAAATCGGCAGCAGTACTCGCGTTCAAGCCTCAGTAGCGGCCGACCTCATGGCTGATATCATTCTGAGGCGTTCTGAAGGACACATAACTGAGTGGCATGACGTGATGAGAGTCTTCACGCAGAGATTGGTCCAAAGATTGAATGAGGGCAGTAGCTAGACGGTGTTACATGTTTCTAGCCTTGGTTGTCTAGATTTGTAAACCACTGGGATGAAATAGCCAATAATCTGCACATTCTTGGACAATTTATGAATTTGATTATTCAATTCGATTTCAGTAGCAACCTTGAGGTAAGGTGAATCGAACTAATTCATTTTTCTATTCTTTTTATTCTCAAGCGAGAAGAGTCGATCTAACTACCAGCGACGGTTCAATTATGTGGTTCTATGTATTGAGACTCTTTCAATATCCAGTCTATAGTGCATGCTCGAAACTAGATGGCACTTGCTCGTTCTCGGCTCTTGATTATAATTTCGTTCTTTCTAATCTTGGATTCGCAATATGTTAATAATCTATTCCTTTGTTTCTGCTCTCAATAATACACTTTCTTAACTTCAACCACTAGATCGCAGTGATTTATTACTCAGCCTCGATTTTTGCCGCTATTATTTCTCAGCCTGAGATCTCAGATATAACGAGTCTATTGTCTATTCTCATCCTTTCTTGATGTCACTTCTTAGCTTCGACTTCTAGCCAATAGTGACATGTGTTCAACTTCAGCTTCAGATATTACTTCTTACTGGATTCATCGAACTGGCCATCAACTGATTGTTATAGCGAGCTACTACTCAGCTTCTACTTTCCATACGTCTCTTCTTACCTTCGGGCTTTAGATATTATAGATCCGTTCCCTACTTCAGGTATCGATTCAAAAAAGCAAATGCTTTATTTATTCTTCATGCTTTTCTTTCAATGCTTCTTCAGCTTTTGAAAAACGATGACCTTTCTTTACCCTCTTCTGTTGCTTCCATCTCTCCGGCTTTGTGGTATTTGAGCAGCTTGTCTTGTTGTGTGTCATAAATCACGTGTTTATTACACACGTGATTGTATTCTTCATGGATGTTATTCAGTTCACTGCTCACCATTCGATCTGGCCTAGATCTGCAGCCTAGTTTCAACAGCGAAGCTAATATCTACATGAGCTGCTACCTTGGCATAACATGAGCGATTGTGCACAATTCCTCCTCGCCCCTTGAAGCACTATGAAAGAAGGATACCAGCATAGGCTGCCATGATAAGAAGAATTACTCATACGATTGCGTGCCCCTTTCTTCATTCCAAATCCGTGCTTGTCTTGCGTTGCCATGCCAGTGTATAGGACGCGCAATAATTCAGCATCAAAGCTTCTCCAGCCCCCTTTCAATATTTCCCCATGCACGTAACCACCTCAGCTGCGAACTCCTCACAGGTCCATATTTCTCATTAAAACGATTCCTTCGTCTAAAACACCTGCACATATGCAACGAGGTCTTTCACCTTCCTTGACGTTTCAGAAACCAACAGCATAGATACCAGCCCTCCACTTTCCAATAACATGAACTTTCATGTTGAAGGTCGAAGGATTTTGATACTCCACTCCCCATCTCCCCGCGACCACTTGAATCCTCCTCCCTCCTTTATCGGAAGGTCGGAGACATATCATATTATGATCATTAGTGATAATCCGATCACATGCATCATCTCGCACCTAGACTTCCAGGGTTTTCGGATTCGCAATCTGTCGATCGCGGACATCCTACGCTTCTTATCCATTCTTCATCCCTTGATCATACATCTCCGTGGCAAAATGATCTCTCCAGCATCCAATGATGAAAGCTGGAAAGGGGCGATCCCATGTATATCTATGCCTCGTTTCCTATCCGACATGTACCTCAATCTATGGACTTTTGATCGTTGACGCCGTTGACGCCTTAATTTGATGGATCTACAAAATATCGTTAACCGAAGCAAAAGGCAACAACCACTAACAAGTCTCGAATTTCTCGCTTCAATATCCTATGGCCGCCCTTACCTTTTGGCTAAAAGGCATCTTCAATCCTCACCCCACCGGCCGTACGGCATGACCCCGGTCCCATTATACACCCAATCACAATACATCAAATCTTGCATTTGTCTCTCTGCATTTCGTCCGGCACTTGCTTCAATCCAGACTCCACCGGACTTTGCGTCCCCCGCCCACTTAGTAATATTCCCAGTCCGCTCCGCCCCACTACAAACCCCTGGCTCTGAGACTCGGGCCACCAACCAACCACTGAGCAGATCCAAAATTAACCTTTATATTATCCCCTGTCCCTGTTGCTCAGGTCACACTATCTGGCCTCTTTCCAGGTAAATCTCCTCGCGTGCAGACTCGCTGCAGTTGCTTTGTTTGCCTTATGGACGGTGGAGCTAATTTCTTAGTGCGCTTCCAAGGACCAGGATGGCAGGTTCATTGATCATGCGACTACCATGCGCTATTAAAATCCCAACCATAGAGAGAATTTCCACTAGCACATGCCATGATACAGCCTACAGACAGACCTTATGTTACACTAGAGTACCGGCCCTGGGTCAATGTATTATCGACCCTCCAAGTTGGCGCTTAACGCTTTGACATTTTATGTTTGTAAATGTCGTTCAGCATAAAGAAAAAAGACCCTTAATTTATGTCAAACTCTAAGCACTCGAAGAACCCTGAGTCTTGAGATGCTGAAGTGCGAAATAAGGAAGTTGTGAATTAAAATCGATTACGCTAAGGTTAAGGATGATGCCCAAGCTAAGCGAGAAAGCAAGTAAGGATTTTCATCAAGAATCTATGGGGCGGAAAAACAATTCCCGATACAGATCCACAAGCACATGCGTGTGCTTCAAGAGGACGCAAAGGATCCTTATTGTTCTAGAAAAGGAATGGAAGGGAGAAAAAGCCCTAGAGGCTAGGGCAAACCTAGCTAAGACTTCAGGTGTAGGAGGAATAGATCAAGGCTAACCTAACTAACCTTTTCTTCAACATACTTCAATTGACCACTCGCAACAGCTCTTTTGCTTACGATTCTGCATGCATGTTCCTTTCAAACAAGACAAACTACTGTACTCCTTCTACCCGCGTGCGCCAAGTATCTCAATTTCTTCTGGAAAGTCGCATAGAAGGCCGCATGTCGTGTTGAACATGTGCTCGTTCCTTCGTCTCCTTTGTATATGTACATACCCTATTAATTTCTTCACACCGCCTCTTTATTTCCATAGCTCATCATGTACGATCACTCCTACCTTTTGGAAGTTGGAACAACATCAATGCATCAGTGCATTAGGAGTAGGATCAGGATTCACTCAAGCAAGCTCCATCCAACATTTCTTGCGAGAAATGGCAAGGAAATGCCACGCGAGGAAATATTTCATAATGGATCTACTCCATCACCTACAGATAAATTGCAGCATGGAAGTTTACCTATATGAGCACCAGTAATATGCAATGCAATGTAATGTAATGTCATGTACATCGATATATTATATGCACATGCCTGCAGGTGATATAAATCTCGTAACGTAACAAAGATCATTTTGGGATATCCATCGCCAATCTCCAGCCCAAACAATAAAAATTTCAGCAATGCGTAGCCTGCGCAACGAAAATCATAAACAAACGTCGTAAATTACCTATAACTTAAGATTTACATGAAATTCATTACCAGCACCAATGCTCCATATTAAAAGATACTTGCCAGGGATGTTAGTCACAAAATCGGGGAGTTCCGCTCTGTGCGCCAGCGGTTCATTACTCAATCCTAACTTTATATACTGGATCTGCTCATTTAGCCTGCCTGGTCGAGCGTGTCTGCTACCGAATATTCCTGCTGGTATTGTCTACCGAAACGCCTTTACCGGAACTAATCGCCTACAACTTCCTGGTTGGCAGTGGACGGTTCGGGGTTTAGGACTTTATGATCCAAATCGTGTGGAAAGGATGTTCGGCTATAACATTTACTAGTTCTTGTGGGCATATAATCAAAATGAACCACAACCGTTGGATTTCTAGTCTTAGCTTACGGGACGAGAGGTAAAAATTAAAGTCTAGAATTGTACCCGGATTGAGAATTATGAAAAAGAAGCGATGCATTTACATTTTGAGCCCATTTTGTGGGTATTTGCCGTCGTTTTTTTGAGGGTATTTCCCGAGACGAAATTTGATTTAGACTCTTTACATGTGTTTTATAAGGATGGTTTCGGGCCGTCCGATGACATCAATTACATAAATGGTCTCGGAAAGCCATCTGTTTTCGAGAGTGCGGCGTGGATTTCCACGTGTGATTTGGGGTTTGCCGAAGTGGCAGTTCAGCACGGTAATGAACCAAGCCTCTGGTGTGACAATTCACGAATGGTGTGTATATTGGATTCAAAGAACTAACGGAGATTGGATGTGAATACGGATCGAGTGGAAGAGAAAGACTAGAAGAGGAAGTGCACGAATGCTATTTGACACTTTAGTGTTATGTTATAAGATTTAAACGTCTTTATTAATACGAACGCACAATGATATTTCGTATCCAAGCCAGTTCGCAGTATTTCAACACGACTGGGTACTTGGATATCCATAAGATGCTGAATAAAACATTCAATGCAGGGTCCTGCACCATACCAGGGGTTTCCTTTCATCTCTCTCCGACAACTCACTTGTCATCCATTTAGCATTGTTCCCAAAAGAGAAATGCACACTTACGAGCGGAGTTCAGTATTCCACTCCTCTCCTCTCCTCTCCATCATGGAAGATCTTTCTTCCATGATTTACTGTCACTACCCAGGCACACACATCCCACCTTTAATACCTTAACTACCGCCGCACAGGTTTTAACTTTCCAGCATGGACCAAACGTTGAACGCTCAAACTCAAAATATCAAGCTCTCTGCCAAAGATCCACTCTTACATGTATTACTACAAGGCCTTGGAAAAGTCAAATAGATTCAATATCCGTCAGATAAATGATTCCACAGCACGGATCAGATAATGAGCAGGCTTGAACCGCTACACTTGCCATGGCTTGTCTACCTTGTGCTGAGCCCATTGGTGTAGGCACCAGGTACCTACGTCCTTAATTAACACTGCAGCTCAACATCATGATCACCAATCCACTATACAGCATACTCATTCATGTATCTTGTCGCACAATTTTGTCACCGCTTGCATTGAATTTCCAAATACTTCCAAATTCCCCATCATATCTGCTTTCTGATATACATACGTATGTACGATGCACATTACAACGTTGTATCTACATGAATCCGGAGAGGAAATTAGGTTAATCTTCGCCTCAACATCGGCCTCCCCCCCCTCCTTTCCCTCTCCCTCTCCCATTTCTTATCTATCAACTCTTTCATAGACATCGCATCGAAGATTTCCCAACCATCTTATCATCAACTGCGAGATATCTCATCTCGATCTCCAAAATCACGATCAATCGCTCTCTCAACAAACCAATCTCTCCCGCTCCTATCTCCTCCCAAGAGATCTTCATCCCAAACGTCATTCATTCCACTGCTATCTGCACTATGCATGCTCGGCGCCAGGTATACTGTATGTAAGGTGAGATCATGACATTTTGTTTCTCGTCATGCGTATCTTGAATTGTAGATCTATCATGCCCTCCTCCCCGTGGCCTCTGTCCACCTCTCAAGCTCCCTCTATCTACCTCTCTCCTTCGCAATCACACAATCTCATAAAGTACCAGCTTTCTAAAAATCCATCGAGTGTCAATGACTAAGCCACACGAACACACAAGCCTCCTCCTTACTCATGCTCATGCACCACCCCACATGTTTCACTTCATTCATTCATTTCACCTCATTATTGTCATTTCACGTGGTCTCTATTTACGGGACCGAACAGAACAGGTGGAGGGAAGGGCCTCCCCAGCCTGAAACTAGGGGTCCTCTAATCATCCTGTACTCCCTGACACCAATTTCCATTTGGGAGACCTATCAGGTACTCCATAGATATTAGCCACGATCATGCACAATGGTTGATCTCTAGAAATCTCGACCATAATCGAATTGAGATACTGTACATCATGTGCACAAGAAAGGAGCGTTTACCACAAAATCGAGTTACAGCAAAAGATCCAGTAGATCCAGTATAATGCCATCTTCAATTCCCATACTAATGACCCTATCAAGAAAGAGTAGGGACTTCACAATTTCAAACGCCTCTAGATATTTCAACCCATCCCTTCCCTTTTCTCTTCCATCTCGCAAAGCCCAAGCAATCCAACCAACCATCCGTTAAGTTTTTATTCCCATCCCAAACTGTTTTGCCCAACTCCAAACTCGGTACCAAATGAAATTTGTCTTCATAGTGTCAATGATATATCCAAAATGATATTCAATGATTGACCACTCTAAACCCCTCACAATAAACCCCATACATACATAAAAAGTTCGAATCCTACCAATCTATTGAAGCGACTTATAACCCCCATTCTTCGCTATTAATGAACAACGCCTTCGTTTTTCTTTCACAGAATAACTGTAAGAAAGGCAGAGAAAACAAGAAACAAAAAGAAAACGGTGCAATTTTTGTTTTGAAAAACATAAAAAAGGAAAATGAGTATTAGGCTCTTGTAATGTACGGAAAAAAAGTAATAGACATATGCAAGATTCAGCCAATGACTGATCAGCCGTCCTTCTGCTGAAGTTCCAAAGGACACCAAATATATATTTGCGTTTGTGAAGCTACGTC
Source organism: Botryotinia convoluta (assembly GCA_004786275.1). Classification (NCBI taxonomy): domain Eukaryota; kingdom Fungi; phylum Ascomycota; class Leotiomycetes; order Helotiales; family Sclerotiniaceae; genus Botryotinia; species Botryotinia convoluta. Next base: position 125,079 of record PQXN01000040.1, on the reverse strand, counting down.
ACCGTCGACTGAAAGCCATCGTTTGAGTCTCTCGTACCAATTCAATCTATGTCGGGGTATAATCTCTATACTCATCTGTATGATTCAGAACTCCGCCCAATGCAATCGTTTTGTTTTGGAAACGCCTGTGGGAATTTGAAAAAAGGACTTTGGGAAATTCGTTACTCGTGAGGTGTTCATTACCGGGATCGAAATCGAAATAAATCGCGTGGCTTATTTCGGAAAATCGTCGGGAGTTCGAGTAGAGGATAGATCACATCATGCCTTCTTCACCAATACCTGGTAAGCCTCCCATGGGGACTCCGAGACCTGCCAACCCAGCAGCAGCCAAGTGGTTGTTTAATTTGAGCTCGGGGTCGCATGGAGTGGAATGTTGTTTGTGCTAAATTTCATTAGACGACAAATTTTCTGATTCTGAAGAATTGATGATACTCACATATTTGAGACCATTCAAGTTCTTATATCTCTTGCCACAATAATCACACTTATAAGGCTTCTCTCTTTCCATACCTTCATTGCCTGAATAGGGAATAGAAGTTTCTGGGTTGACAATCGAGAATGTACCGTCACCGTTTTCGTGCAACTGTTGGGTTTGATGCCCGTGCGTCTTGTGATACCTGAACAAAATTAGTATAATTTTATATCGCACAAGGTAACAATGCTTACTTGAGACCATTTTGATTCTTGTAGGCCTTTTCACATCCGATGACGGGGCATCTGAATGGTTTGTGCTCTTCTCCCATCATCATTCCTGTAGGATCTCCCATTCCATTCATGCTTGCCATCAATTGTTGTTGTTGGTATGCTCTCATCAAATCAGTGTTGCTTGCAAATTGTCCTTGTCCTAGCCCAAATTGAGCAAATTGTTGTTGAAGGGCTCTTTGGTTGTTGAAACCACCGCCATTAGGACTATAGAGACGCTTGGCGGGTTCATCGATACAAAGGTCCAAGCCTAAATCATGTCCGCCGAAATTGAAAGGGAAATTCATATTATTCATATTCATATTTCTATTCCCCATATTCATATTCATAGGCATGCTTGTAAAATCTCCATCCATTTCCGATGGAGTACCGGGAGCCGAGGTATCTGGTGAAAATGTCTGTGATTGCTGCATGGGTTGTGCTGTCAAAGTAGGGGTATTAACAGAAGAAACGGTCGGGTTATTTTGGAATCCAAAAGAGGAAGTTGCGGGAGTCGGTGGTTGGGATGCTCGGAGACCAGAGTGTTGCATGGTGGAGTTAAGATTAACGGTGGGTCTTGGTTGTTGGCCGAACATAGACTGTTGTGCTGCTTGCACAGGCTGATGATTATGTGAAGATTGAACCGGTGTATCCGGAGTGGAATCCATAGGTCCGATAGCATCGTCCATTTCCATATCTTCAACTCCGTCCATCTCATCACTAGCACCTTGATTAGTTTTTTGCATAGGAGTAGCTGGCTGTGAGCGTTGCTGTTGTCGCATCAATTGAATACCTCCTACACTGGCACCGGCTTGTGGCATCTGTAAGCCCGAAAGCCGAGGCTGTTGTGATGGCTGGGTTTGTTGCTGCTGAGCATGATGTTGTGCGGCAGATGTGTTTTGTGCTGCAATACCTGCTCTACCGTTGGGTGTTGAGTTTTCCCGAGCTCGTACAATGGATGAATTATTGCGAAGGGATGCTGGGGTCTGTTGCGCATGACACTCTTCGTAATGTTGCAAAAGGTCATGTAGCGTTGGTAATGTATTGCCACAACAGCTGAAATCTTTCATAAAGTTGGCTTCGAGCTTAGGAAGATATGAAGAAGAATGATATGAAGGTGATTGATATGGAAATGGGGAGGTGCCGGCCATGATAATACTAATCAAAAATTGTCAGTGTCATGAAAATGGAAAATCGTGTGCCCCGCACTTGCTAGGGGAGATGGAACATTTTCGTTTGGCAATTGCGATGAATGAAGAATCTAATTCTATGAATCACGAAATAATTGAACCTATATAATGGCAAAATGAAAAAGATTAGATTAAACTCACTCATCTCGAATCCAACTTCCAACAGATACGCCTCCCCAACTCATACCTCCAACGAGGCTACCTGCCAAACTTTCGCGACGAGGACGATCATTAATTCTATTAGGATTGTGCATAGATATGGGTTTTGCAGCGGCAAATGATTCTTGTCTTGATCGACCCATGTTATCGTCGAATCCTGTACCGGTAGTCATGATTCTGGCGGACGTTTGTGAATCCGGGTCGAGATAATTGGAATTATTTTTGTTGCCTTGAGATGGCGGAGATGACGATGTATTTCTTGTGGGCGTGGCAATATTTATGGGTGAAGAGGTTGTCGTCATGTTAGATTTTAAATTATAGTTATAATCGCAATCCTCTGGAGTCGTAGGGAAGGAAGCAGTATTATTTGAATCTGGAGAAGAATGTGAAGATTCTTGTGCTTGTGTATGTAATGTAGAAGAGTTGGAGTTGCCTTCGTACTTGAATTTATTAGTAGCAGTCGAATCGATAAGTATCGAGTCCGTGTGGGTTTCTTCGCATGAGGCGGCGTGGGATTGTTTGAACCAATCAGAAAGAGGCATAGAGATATTAAAAATGGATCTGATCTCCGTTACTAGGATTATCTAATTAGCGTCTAATTGAAAAATTGTGGAAAGTAAGTAAAACTAAGAAAGCCACTAAAGCAGATTTAACAGTAATGATTTCTTGTCCTTGGTGCGGACAGTGCATGCCACTTGTACCAGGACTGACTGGGAACAAACAACAAGAGGGTCGGACGAGGGGGCAGGGTGGATTGAGTGGAGAGGGAAGTTGGGAAAGGAAGAGAGATGGGATATGGGATGTGGGCTGTCGGAGGAAGCATGGGTTACAAAATGTACTTGGTTCCATTCATGTAAAGAAGGCCTCTTGAGCATGTACTAGGTACCAATACGTACAAGTTGAGAAACCAAATATAATCCGGCAATTTTGTGTCGAAAATAACCTACCTAATTGGGATTTAGTTGAATTCTACCTAGTAGTTCTCATGAACTCGTCTACTGACTACCTTGGTCCTTGATAGACGAATTGACAAATGGAATATATATGTAGCAGGCTGGTACAGTAGGCGAACGTACTCTGTGGAAGAAGGCCGATATGAATAGTGAATGTGCTTGTATCAGCTAGTTAGGCACTCGCATGAACTAAAATTGGGTGTGGTCGTGTAGTCGTAACTAAAGGTGTAAGAGGTTTTCGTTTGCCAGAAAGCGAATCGAACGTTGTACGGTGTATTCAATGTAGGGGAGTAAGCAAGTATGTCACTTCTAATACTTTGGTTTCCGTTGGGACCAATATTTACAAGACGTTCTGGTCCGTATGGAGTAGTAGCGAACAATTTGAAGCCGGGGTTGAACTTGACACACACCAAATAAAGGAGGGTTGTATCGTGGCGCGAATAGTGAATAGGATATGGAAAAATACACGGTAATTGATGGAGAACTTCGATTATTTTTGCTGCAGGCAAGGGAGTAATATAGATCAATACGATTAGTGCATCTGAAAGTACCGTTGATAAAATAATGTAATGTACGTTTTCCCATGGGGGTCCATGGACTGTATTTAACTACTTCTCGACTGGAGGTGGTCACCGTCTGAAATCAGGGTAATGAATATTACAGGAGGGTTCAAGCTTGTTACTAGAATTATGAAATTAAAGTTTGAAGTGATGGATGTTTCGTTCGGATTATCAAAGACCGGGTGGTTGGCTTGTGGTCAATGAGTGGTTAAGCATTTTGTCAAAATGTTTACAAGGCTCAAGGCTCCAAGGTCTCTCTAATGGGTTCAGTCCCAACGCTTTGGATGAGATGCAAAGGGCTCCGCAGTTAATCTTTCTAGAAGCTTGAAGGATTCTATCATTGATGATGTGTATCTTTAGATGTGGAGATGTATCGACCTTATTTGTGACCTGCTTGATGTATGAGACAAAATTAAATATATCTTTCCTTTGCAGTCTACATCATGCTTCGGATGTGTTTACTATACTACCGGAACCCTTTAACATGATAGATCATATGATAAATATACGGTGAGATGAAACCAAAACAACTCTCCTTTTTCTCGTTCGCCAAATCCAAGCGGTGAGCCCCGCCAAATCTGCCGACGTTGTGCGGCGACGGTTTCGTACGAACGGAACATAACGATTCAGAGAAGCGACAGTGTGTTGGATTCGAAGGAAAGATCTCGACCTTGGGAAGATTAATATAGAAGGTTCTATACTTCCTTCCCTTGCCTGAGACGTCTCGTTAATGGATCTTGACAGATCTCTCTACCACAGTGGCTCATTTAAATTACCCTTGAGTCGTGCAACCTCGGTCCCCGATGGAGATGGGGTTTAGAACATCAAGTAGTTGTTTGAAAACTGTCAATCATTACTGAGTATCGCGGTCAATCCAAGAGCGTTAAATGCTTCAATGTGGACATACCATAAGCGATGGATCCGTATAGCTCACTCTTGCTCATTTCGATGTCATGGCGACTATCATTCGCCAGGAAATCGTTGTGTCAATTAGTTCGGAGGCAATATTTAATATATGCAGCTTGATAACTCGAATTATTACCCGTACGGAGTAGAGCATCTAATAATTGATTCAAGAGGCAAAAACCCTGTCATCCGAATAACTTGTGGACGTGTTCGAAGTTGTGGATTGTATATTACAGCCATGATCCTAACTGCTTGTACACGAATCGTATCCATTGCTAGAGCATACTGTAACGCCAAACGCCTAGAGTTCGGCAGGCAAAGTTATGAACGGCAAGCGGTCAGAAGTTTAATCAGCAAGAAGACATCAAGATTCAATGTACAGAGTATGCCTCTGGATCCATGATGTCAGAGAGCAAACTCAATATCTTATTCCGTATCCTTTACGCCAATCAGTATCTGTATCTGATTAACAGGACGGGAAGACGACAAGTAGTCGTAAGATGCGGGGGGTGAAATCCAATCCCGATCCGACTTATTTCTCTTTTGAGAGATCTATCATTATCATTATTTGACCGTTCAGATGAAGGTTAAAATTATCGGCTTTACTAGATTGACTTTTTAGATTTGATTAGGAGGCTGACTCGCAAGTCCCTACCTATTATACATCGTATCGTACGTACGCCAATTGTACCACGTGATGATAGTTCTTGGTATCGATAGCTGAGCTGAAATGGTTTAAACAGTTTAAGGAATGCTCTAATGGAGGGGTAGAAGAGGTTGAAGAAGTTTAAAGATAGACAAAGTCCAAGCTAATGCCAAAGCCAAAGCCAAACGCCAAAGTTTATGTTCGTAATTATTGGGGCAAAACATCTGCTGCTGCACATCTCATGGGAATGAAGATCTTAGAAAATACAGACATGTATGTTCAATAACCAATGATCAATCCATTCTACTACTCAGTCTACTTTCATGGTTCACGTCTAGGTACAGTAGGTTGGATCTGCATAGAAATGCTTCTCGTCTTTCTTTTCTTCTCGAAAATGCATCTATTCATTCAATTATTCCGTGTTGCATCATGGCTGATATTTTATATAACTATATATATCATTTCATTCCAGTATCAAACTCAAAATCAAAATCAAAACCAGGATATTTTGTTTGCACGTGATGACCAAGGGAATTATCTCGGGAATCGTGATTCGGGATCCCATCACATAAGGTTAACTTACGATGTAAAAATTTACATCATCATTCTAGAATTATTTGGCTGCAAGGAGCTTACAAACTGCCAAACTGCATCATAACACACCATTTCCGAATATAAAATTTCTCGGGCTTTGAAAATGGGAAATGATATGAGAAAGTTAATAAATATACCAGAGGTACCTACCTACTATATAAAAGAAGAAAAAGAAACAATTCCTTTGTGAAAATAATAAATCAATATCAATATCAATATCACATCTCTACATCATACTAACAATTTCTCGGGATCTGATTCTAACCCTCCTCCCCACTTCTTTAAAGAAAGACTTTTGAACGACATCATCGACTGACAGCTTATTAACGACCCATTTTCACGAAAACGAAACGTACGATCGATCAAAAAGTACAACAAAACACCAACAACTGCAAATACAAAATCAAAATCAAAATCAAAATCAAAAGCAAGCAGTACAATCAAGAAGAACGATTAATCTACTTTCCCAAAGCTTCTTGCAAGAATCAATCTCCATATTCCCCCTCAATTCGATCTCCAACCTACAAGTAAATAGCTTGCCACAAAAGAATTCCATCAAACCCACCACTCTACTATATATAAAATATGAAGATTCTTACCAAGGAAGAAGAGGCTGAGCACTACAATGCTACTTTGAAGGGTGGTATTACAGGAGGTTTCATTGGTCTCGCAATGGTACATATTTAATCGCATTCTCAATATCTCACTCAAACAAAACTGACCGAATCTCTCAGGGTGGCGCCGCACTCTATGTGGCCAACAGACGATTCCACACCATCCGCAGTCTCACTATTCCCATGAAAAGTTTCCTCGTCACATCATCCGGTACTTTCGCCGCCATCATCAGCGCGGATCGCGCATCTCGCTCATACGAATGGAATCGCGACCCCTCGCGAAATTACAAAGACAAATCGACGCTCCTTCTCGAACAAGAAAAAGCCAATGAAACTACTGCGCAGCGCCTCAAGGCATGGGGAAAAGAAAACCGATACTCAATTGTTACCGCATCGTGGGTGGCCAGTATGGGAATCGCCTTTGGGATGGTTTCCAAAAACAAATATTTGACTGGAGCCCAGAAATTGGTACAAGCAAGAGTTTATGCGCAAGGGTTGACATTGGCTGTGTTGGTTGCATCAGCGGCATTCGAGATGGGAGATGCGAAGAAGGGAACAGGAAGGTGGGAAACGGTTACGGTGTTGGATCCAAACGATCCGGAACATAAACATTTGATCCAGAAGAAGATTTACCACGAAGCTTATGAAGGAGAAGATTTATGGCGTGGTATGTTCCAATCATTTTCAGGGCGCTTTGGCCAAAATTTGAATCTATACTGATCGATATACATAGATATGGTAGAAGCTGAAGAGCGACGTATTAATGAACGCAAGAGAGTAGCGGAAGAAAGAACCCACTCCTCGGGCAAAACATCCTCGGGTAAAGAAAACAAGGATAAAATCTCTAGAGAGATGAAGAGTGCCGGAAAAGTAGCATTTGCAGATGCCAAGGAAAGAGAAGAGAAGAACCAGGCAGAGCAAGCTCAAAAGGAAGCGGATGCAAAAAACGAGTCGGCACAGTCTGAACCAAAAGTGAATGGTAGAAATAAGATCTAAAAATGGAGTGTTTGGCTACCCAGTCTTTCTGGTGTTTTGTATGGGCATTGGATGGCGCGCTGAGTGATTTCTGGATGATAGATGAGGGTAATTAAAAAGGGGGGTGTTTGGAGAAGGGGTCGAGTAATTTTGTATATACTCCGGTTCTTGTATCATTAGAATGACAAACAAACATGTCTCTAGTAACTTCTGTCCATTTGTCGACTTGCATTTTTGTAGTATATGGTATATTCAAGATTATCCTCATTATTTGGCAGGCGCCAATCAAACAAGTCGAAGTGCTCGGTTGACGAAAATAGGAGCTGGGAAATCCATCCCCCATTGGTTGGGATGGCGAGTGTGTTTTAGCATCCGATTTGCAGTGATTGCAGAGCCAGGAATGACGAGTTTCTCAGTGAATAAATATTCTTCTATCAATAAACGCACTAGGTAAACCCACTTATATACAATACAGTAACTTCAGCTATCGTCTGATGTTGTGGGAGAAAGTTAAGAGGCCTTCCCTTCTCTTCTTATAGCGCTAAGTTGGCCAGTTTGGAAATGTACAGGTATGTATGGGTTTATGGGATATGAATGGTAGTGATATTTAATGTTTGAATGGTAGGGTTGGGAGTATAGGGGGAGAGGGTGGGAGTATAGGGGGAGAGGGTGGGAGAGAACGAGGGGGGATGTGAATGGATGGTGACTGCGGAAGTCGGGAATATAGACTGCCGATAATTTGCTTGGAGTATTGTATCGAGTCCGGATACGATAATTTGAGTATGTATGCCCAAGATACTATGACATAAAAAGCTGCGGTGGCATAGTTTATTGCGAATGGGGAAACTACAGAGCTAGTTGACTTTCTCGTCACTTGTTTAGGGGCTGGTATGAATCTGAGGCTTTCATTTCACAGATCTGATTATAGCGTTCGAAGAGTTTGAAATACGAATCTCATCCTGAAGACTATCTTTCAGATATCGAGAGTTTGCGTTGTCTTTACTATCTATCAGTCCGGATCTTGGAATGATTTGTATGGCTTGAGAGAAGAGTCAGCTCCGTACGATATACCAGAGCAAGTCTTGGGAATGTGTTGCAGGATATGAACGTCTAATATTACCATCTAGATTTTTAATCTAAGGTGTCTTATTTCTTTTGTTCAAGAGATGATACGGCGTCCTATTTCCAGCTGTTGGTCGGTCGCTCATGTCCTTTTGAACTCTCAGCTTCTTTGTCAAACCTTTTACTCCATATTATTTGTATGCTCTTGTGGATATAGAATCTTCAATGGATCAGTGGTACCTTCTCTAGTTTTACCATATGTGCAAGATGAAAGCTGTGGCCATCCAGAAACCAGGCAAATAAAGGTTGTTAATGTTGATGAGCCTCAACTCCAACCAGATCACCTTTGGGTTAAAACTATGGCATTGGCTTTGAACCCAGGCACTACCCGATCCCAATACTAAACTTGAATGGATCTTCCTAATACCCACAGCTGATTGGAGGCACATTCAGTTACTAAGTCAGGCTGATTGTGTTGTTGATAACGTCTCCTATTTGACACTCCTTACATCTTGTACAATGATTTAATACCATACAAAGGGTGCGATTACTCAGCCGTTATTGAAGCAGTAGGCAAGGCTTGCAAATGTGATATCCAAGTCGGAGTCAATGTATATGGTTTGTGTCATGGTGGTGACAATGTATGTGCCCTAAAACAAGATAGGAATATCCTCACTAGGATACCATAAAGCAACTTAGCAGACGGAGTTTTCGCGGAGTTTCGCGACCAAAAAGACGACTCTATGTGCGCGGATTCCGGAGAATCTCAGCTGTGAATAAGCAGTAGCCCTTGGTGTTGGAACCATTAGCACTGGGTAATCTCTCTACCAGTCACTTGGGTTCCATTGTCGCTACAGAAAGTTCTCTTGCAGGTGACTTTACTCATTTATGGAGAGAGTACTACAACAGCAATGCTTGCCATTCGATACACCAAATTGTAAGATATTAATAGATATGCCTTTCCTAAAAAAAAGCTAACAAGAGAAGCTCCGGAATGACCTTCCTATCTACTGCTAGCCTGAAACCCATCGATCCAGTTGAAAGTCTCGGCGCCGATGAAGTTATTGATCACACCAAACCCGACTGTGGACAAAATATCAGATCGTACATAAATATCACTCTTCGATGTGTATTCGACGCCACCTCCCAAGCGAAAGGATAAGGCAACAAAATTTGCGCAGAAGCATTATTAAGTAATACAGAGTTAGATTTCCATCTTACGGCCCTTTTGCCTGCAGAAACCTTTGCTCAAAAAGATGTTAATGCGAGAAAAACTCTTGCATATCCTGTTGGCGGAGAAAGCTTTCGGAAATTTTGAACGGTTAATCCAGTGATCGAGAAGGATTGTGAGTTTGGGAAGATGTTTTTTGAGCTGAGTGCGGGATTGGTTGTAGAGGGGATTATCAGATCGCTGTCGGTGGAAGTTTGTAGAGCTGGATTGGATGGTGTTGAGGAGCGATGTGTATGTATTGGGATTTATGATGAAGGAACTGCTAGTGTAGAGTAAATGTTTCAACGGCTGATGGAGAATGAGGCTAGTGCTAGGAATTGGTTGATAGGACTGCAACTTCAGGAACGCTTGAGCGTGAGTAGTGAATTAGAGATACAGAAGTCTTGGGGGAGTAAAAATAATGGTTTCGTAGCTGGTGAGATGGAAAATTGGGCTTTCTAAAGGTCCATATTGAATTTCGACGACACAAGATGCTGGTTTGGACCAGTGAATATAATGTTGGCCGTAGCTTCGAAAGTGAGGTGGGCGCAACCTTCAATTCCACCAAGATAGATAACACTTCTAATGGTACCTATCTTCTTTCATGATTCAAACAGTGATCTCTTGCTTCTATCATGATATACCATGCAGATAATTGAACTCGGCCATTTACTTTCTCGTCCAGTTGAGGTCTTTCTTCTCATACAAGGAATGCTCAATTACTCGAGTAGTGTTAGATGTCGAATATTATTCTTCGGGCTTTCAGTATGTGGATACAACAATTAAGGAGAGGTCGTGGCAGACTTCATCTTAGTACTTTAGCTGAAGTATTGCTGTTTTATTTTTGTAGGGAGTATCAGAGATGCATGAAGTCATGCGTTCAATTTGCTTGGAAGTCGAGCACTTTCATAAAAACATGTAGATGAGCCATTTGAATCACAAAAGTTACATGCATGGCCAATGATATTTATCTGTTGAAGTTTTGGCGTAGGTTTAACTCAAGAATTCAGAGACCAATTCAAGATCGATTCATATTATGAAGAAATTGTGAAAGATGAGAAGATATGTGCGTTTTATTTCTATATACAGTGGTTCCACTACAATCTTTCAGATCACAAAATTATACATTACTATCAAATTACACCGTTAGTCCTGCGTGAGTATCATCTCAAGAGCTAGCCTCGGCAATGATTACATCCGCAGCCTTCTCACTGATCATGTAGATCGATAGTGCAATGTACATGCCCGGAATCTTTGGGAAGACACTGGCATCAACAACTCTCAATCCATCGACACCTCTGACCTTGAAGTTGGTATCCAAGACTGCCATTTCATCATCATCAGCTCCAATAGGACAAGAACACGATGCATGATGTCCCCAGGCCTCATCGAGCGCAAATTGCTTAAGATCTTCTTCAGAAGTAATGCTCTCATCTGGCCAGATACGGGTAAAGGAGCCATCGAGCGGGATGAGGTTCTCGAATGCTTCGATTCCAAATTTCATTCCCTCGTACACAGCTTGGAGATCCTCGTCACCACCAACACCAGTGTCGAAATAGTTGAATACGATTTCGGGGGTATCACGGGGATCGGCAGATTTCAAATTAACGGTTCCGGCATTGTTGCGCGAGTGCGCTTTGAGGGTCAACCAAGTCCAGATATTGCGCTTTGCGAGTGCGTGTACGGAGTAGCCGGGGAAGTATCCGTTGAAGTAGGCGGGAACACCTCCGAGGTAGAGATCTTGGACTCCGTCTGCAACGGTGGAATGTTTAGGGTATGCGAGAGCGATACCGTTAGTAGAGTATCCACCCTTGAGCAAAGGAAGAGTCTCCCATTGTTCGAGACAGGGATCAGTGCCATTGAGGAAAGTACATTCTTTGAGTAAGGAGAAGTCGGATGTGGAGTTTCCAACAATACCAACTTCGTAACGATCTTGCATGTTGGTGCCTACACCGGGTAAATCTTTAATAACTGGAATACCGAATTTCTCGAGCTCAGCCTTGGGACCAACACCGGATAATTTGAGAATTTGGGGTGTGTTGAATGTACCACCTGAGACGATAACTTCTTTGGTGGCGGTAACACTTCCGTAGGTGCCTTCGGAGTCGTCTACATTTTTGCTTCGGGGATCAGCGCGGTAGAGAGATTTTCCAACAATGAATTCAACTCCGGTGGCTCTTGGTGTAGCGGCAGTAGTGTTGAATTGGACCTTGGTAACAAGAGTGTTGAGTTGCACGTCTAACTTGTATTTCTTGGATCCATCTGAGTTAGTAGCATTTGCAACGCTCCAGACAAAGTCTCGAGGAGAAGAACGAGAGTATTCTGGGAACTTCATAGCGAGAGGAACCTGGTACAAAGCATCGACTTGATCACGATTTGGAGAATCATTGTTGATATCCAGAGCGAGAACTTCAGCCAATCCAGTGACTGTTGTGATCAAGCTTCCAAGGAGGCCCTTGCCCATAGTTGTAGCTGCGGCAATGACGAGCGAAAGAACCTTTTGATCTTGAACAATGAGTTCTGGGTTGGTAACTTCGGTCTGCAACCAGCCGTCGAAACCATGGCCTGTGACGTCTGTGCTGACGTAGTGACACGATTCGAGCTTTTTGTAGTATTCGCGCATCTTTGCTGGTGCCCAGGAATCATCGCCGGTTATGTTTTGGATGTATTGCCAGTCGGATTCTTGGGGCAAAATGGTGATCAAAGCATTGTGCTCAGCGCATCCACCAAGAGTTCCGGTTCTTGGGTAAAGAATTCCCAAAGGAGTTGCGCCTAGAATGTTGATTAGCAAGATCCAGAAAATTCCGACTTAAAGTCGACAAGAAGAAACTGAATTACCTTCAGGAGGATCAAGACCAACATAGAAGTCTCCGTCAGCCGTCTGGTACGTCATCTTCGAGTCTCTTGCTTGTCTGGTCTCATTTGCGTAATGCTGAACAAAGAAATCCCATCGAATTGGATCGTACTCTGAAGCCAAAACATGCAATGCAGGAACTTGCATCTCAATATCATCTCCATGGTCCTCTCCAGCATCAATAAGCAAGACTGAGTGGCCTGCTAGAGCAAGTCTGGCGGCCAAAGGAGCACCACCCGGCCCACTTCCTACTACAACATACTCATAGGGATCAAGAGTAATGTTCGCGGAACTCGATGTGGCGTTCGCGGTACGTTGGTGAAGATGTTGATGTGTATGTTGAGACCTACTACAAACGTGTTAGTCAGCTGCAAGAGTATACTTATGGAGATTCCGGCACTTACAATGCAGAAGCCGTAAGACTGAAAAGAGCGACAAGGCTCAAAGATCTTTTGGGAAACATGGTACTTCCAAATGATCAAATGAAACCAAAGAAAACAAAGACAATTGCCAAGGAATGAAGGAGTGACTGTGTGTGTGAGGAGAGATTGTCCACGATGCTGGATTGAACTTTATATATTATCGAGGCCCTCCACTGGACCACTTCTAATGGAACTGTATTCGCAATTTCTCACCCTTTACTCTTCATGATCGTTAATACAATCCCCTGAAGGGATCGCAACATAAAGGGAGGTGTGAAGATCATTACCAGGTGTTTGGATGGTGGAATACACAGTGTATGCTCGCGATACCTTGACCCAGCAGTCGTGATGTTCATGAGGAATTCCCAATACGATTTTGGTAATGAAATTCAAAAGTGGAGAAAGACATAGGAATAAAGCATTCAATTTCCCTAACCGGTAGAGATCTAAAATTTGCACACGAGATGCTTGTCTTTCCCCTCCCAAAACGTTTCCAGAAGTACATTTTCCCAGAAAATTTAGTTGATACGCCCCGCAAAAGCTTGATTAGAGCTTGCATGGGACACCAGACTCTTCAATTTTCGACCTCAATGATTAGAGTAATGATGTGCTAGTTCATCTTGGATATAAATGCGAATTATAGCCGTAATTACTAAAAGTCCCTTTTTGGCAAAATGTCTGGCAATCGCTGCAGATCTTCCTCTTTGACAGCTCAACGGTTGTCAAAGCTTCTTTATGGGGGTCGAGAATAGGTCTACGGAGTAAGCGAATTCTGCTAGCGCAGGGGGGGTTTAGTGTCAGGATATAAGTGTGATGTCAGAGTTAGCGGTGTGGTGCACATTAGTACGTTGATGAACATAGATTGACAAATCAAAGGTGAATATATGTAGAGCCTCAGCAATGGTAAGGCTCGTCTGCGAAGAACCTTTGGCCAAGACTATCTATTTAAAACGACGAAAAAAAAAATCCTGCCCCAAATGAAGAGATTTAAAATATTGAGGTACTGTTGACAAATCAGATCTCGTGCTGTGGGATATAATTAGATATTTACATTACGTTTGCGTCCTTCGGGGAGTCTCAGACCCAGTTCAAACGCTTATGAATTAAAACAAATTTCGAAGGAAAATAATTCTGGAATATTTATTTCATAATGCACGCCGGCGTTTCATAAATAAACTCCCCAGCCTTCTTTAATAAAAAAGCCATGAATGGAATGCCTTCAGACAGCGTTGCAATGAGAACTGGTCAAGAACTTTGTGCTCGAAGCATCGACATCATCAAGTGGAATGAAGTCACCCTTCTCGTTCCTCTTCGGCGCCGAAGCTTTAGAGCTCATGAATGATCTCTTGCCAGTTGTCCCCGCAGTTCTTTGAGTGCTCACTGCGGCAGTTGTCTGTAATTTTGGCATTATCAGATTCAGTAAAGGTCGCAAGGCTGGCAAGCACCCGCAGAATATGCCAACGTGCATTTCGAGAGTACTCCAATATGCCGCTGGACTGTAGTCCCCTAGACCAATATTCAGTAAAGATAATCCAGAAAATCAGTGTTAAACTTACAGGTTACGTTTGTTGTACTGGCAAATTGAATGAGCGCATGAAGTCGTATGATGCTTACTGCAGTAACGCTGTACATAATTAGCAAACAAGAAATACAGAATAATTGAAGGAAGTCCTACAATAGTCCTAGAGCTTAGGGGGTCTGTTAGCAAGATTCTACGCATTGAGAGGCAGATTAAAACTTACAGAACATAAACATAATAGTTATTTTTTTGGTTGGAGACATGACCAATTTGGAAAGTTTGTTCAGTGGCAGGCCAATAACTATAACATCCAAAACAATGTTGAGAATAGAACTCAGCCATCCTTGGAGATTGATGTTGTTACAAGTTCCAGTGTGCAAGCCATCCCATTGATGCCATCCATAGCTAACCGGCCAGCATTGGAAGATTGTTGCTGCCACAAAGCTAACACCATAGGCAACAGAAAGTCCGAGTGTGCCCCAAACATAATAGATGAAGGGCTTCTCGCGAAATACTCGAAGGAAAAGAAGGCAGAATGTAACTTTGGTCATGGCCATTGCGGCAAGATAGAAACATTCGCCGAGAACATAGTACTGATTCACGTTAGCTCTTAGCCAATGACTTCAGAATCAAGTGTACAAACAAATAAAACATTTGTGATTTCATTAGCTGTCAATGTCCACATATCTTTTCCGAGACCATTGTTGGCCACTGTGATTTGTATTAGTATGATAACTTAAGCTCATGAATGTTACTTACAGATGACAGAGAAAACAGTTGGAGGAGTCGCCAAAGCCTAGATTCCATTAGCTGAGGTCGCACGTTTTAGGTTGAAAGCTGTCGACTGACCACAACAGCACACATTGCCCAGTCATCCATACCCCATTGCCTTACTTTCAGAACGGTAGCCAGCAACCGTCCAAAGAAGGCTAGCAAGGCAACACAACCTCCAATAACACCAATATACTCGCCGTCTTTCCTCCTATCTCGCACCGGTGCGCTACACATGGTCTCGGTAACATTTTTGGTAGCTTTAAAAGGTTAGAGACAGCTCGGTGCAGGGGTTTTATTCATTCTTCCGACAGATCTAACTTACTTAAAAGTTCAAAAACAGTACAGCTTTGCATCGCGCAGAGTGTGATGCTCTCTTGTAATTCAGCGTTCGTGCAAAGACACACTACATCTGTCGCATCACATCCAGACGTAGGAATAGCTTTTGCCATACATTTTAGCTAGAGGCGGCCGTCAGAGGAGCCAGCAAGAACAAGGTACTCAATGAAACTTACCGAGCAAGTCGGATATGATGCTTCTGCGGCCGCTAAAAGAGAGGCGGATGAACCCCTGGGGGTTAACGAGGACTGTGCTGTGCAAATCATGGTCAAACTGGCCATGACAGCCATAATATTGAGGGACAACTTCATGATGACTCCTTAGTACCTTTGGTTCATGTAAATATTAACGATAGTATTAACGATAGTAAAGTACGAAATGAAAAGAAGGAATTCAAAAAGTCAAACAAAACTACAACGAACGCTATCGTAAACTTGGGAGAATCTGATCATGTATAAGTGCGTGTACTATAACCCTGCGAATATTAAACAGTATTCCATGCTCCAACAACCTTGAAGCTGGAATTTGCAAGCAAAGTGGAACGAATACTGATGTCAAAGTTTGTCGTTGGTCGGCCCCATAATTTATTCTGCTTCTAGTCAATGGTCATGGCCGTCATATCCCTTACCTGTCAGAATCCCCGACATGGTAAGTGAGTGAGTGGGTTTTGGATAACTGTATCCGTAGTCTCGTGTCGACCCCTTGAGGGGATTCTATCCATGTTTCTTGGCAAGATACTGTCTTGGGAATTTTACCAATCGAGCAAGTACAGTGCTCATCCAGCGAACGAAGAGTAGACATTTGACCTAACAGTGGTGCGGCATATTCCGAGAAGCTTGAACTACCCTATTCCATAGATAGTTGTCTATCATAATCGGGGACGTCGAATTGCGACAGAATATTACGAAACATTCGAGCTATCGAAACGTTCTAATGGGGCCGTACTTCGTGTGTATCGATAAATTCTCCGAAATTCAAATAGAGGAACTGAAAACGTTTGGGAAAACGGTTCTTTCTTTCCATCGTACCATGATCTACCAATATAGACTTTAGACTTTCGGTCAAACTTAGGTGTATGCTTCCAATTGGCATCGACATGGTTGGGCTGCTTTGACCGTTAGATTTTCATCTATTTCATACAATCTTGGACTGAACTCGGCTTTTGAGAGAATGGGTGTGAAAAGTTTTCCCGGGGTTTGTGCCATGCTCATTGCTCAGCCATGTTTGTGGAAGCACAGGCCTTAGAAAGGTTGATGCTAGACAAGGAAGGTATCGTCCAACTGTTTACTAAAGTTGCGTAAGGAGTGAGTAGGAGGTCGGGAGTAGATAAGCTTTTCCACGGCTGTCAGCTGCCGTACGTTAGTTGTTGAGATTGAAGTATATCAGTATTTTACCAAACATGTGAGGTGAAGAATTCAAGAAAAGGAGTAATATGGAGTCAAGTTCATTGGTGCTTCAAAAGTAAACAAAGAGTGTTTATGATCATTGGGGTGTAAGTTTATCGGCGCTCGGTCATAGTCACATGATTTTACTGGTTATCTTGGACATATTTTACTATATGGGTGTACCATATTTCTTAATCTTTCCTATTTTCCGAGTATACGTACCCAAGTAATGAATATCCTCGACCCCCAAGACTGAAGCAGTTAAAGATACTGGGGTATACTGCCCCTAACTTCCCTATCTGCGGGATCAATCTTATAAGATTTGCTCCCTGACCGAAAGATTACCTACTAGAGTAACCTAGGCCCTATGCTTGTTGACCTAATGCTTGTCAATGAAGGCACTGCCGATCACTTCAAAGTCTGTTGTCGATCCAAATACCGCTCATGTATCTCATCAAAGCCGTGAGGAGTATTTGAGCAATTTGAATTTCCACTCTTGCTCGACTACAACTTCCAAGTAGAATATAATGGATATCCGCGTACACATACCCTTGTTTCCCCGTTTTATCCTCCGGATTAGGCTAGCTATTCGAAGTTTCGAACAATGTCACTAGCCAGTGGAAAATATCCTATTTCATGATATGTCATGAGTTTCTCATCTAACATTCAATTGTAAAAGGTTTGTTACATTTCGTCGTGTCAATCGTTCCACTTCACAGTCACTCCTTTAACATTTGAAGATGAAGTTTTCGTCGTCCATTCTTTACTTCCCACTTTTGTGTACGAATGCCCTGGCATTTCCAACTCTAAATGCATCGCCGAAATCTTTTGAGAGAGTCCCGGGAAACAGCTGGTACGAGAATTTGAAGAGACAAGTGGAGAATCACCCGGAAGTCAAAAAAAGATTGTTGGTTGATCCTTTGACCACTCCCATCGATGGTAAAACCGCAGACCTAGATTTCGACTTTGAATATCACTAACAGTAAGATAGTCACCGGAGACCATGTATTTGTTCCACCTGACTTCGACAATGGGGACCAGCGAGGTCCATGTCCAGGATTGAATATGCTCGCAAACCATAACTACATTCCTCATAATGGTGTCGCTTCAATGGTAGCAATCATTGCTGGTGTAAATTCCGTATTCGGAATGGGAATCGAGCTCATCACCGTCCTGGCTATAATGGGAACGGTCGGTGTCGGCGACCCTATCTCACTAAACCCCGGGTTTTCGATCGGAGGCTACACTCCGAAAGTCTCTAACATTCTCGATAATCTTGATGGTCTTTTGGGAACACCTCGTGGTCTCGACAGCTCCCACAATTGGATCGAAGCAGATTCCTCGAATACCCGAGACGACTTGTATGTGACAGGAGACGCATCGACAATGAACATGACTCTATTCTTACAAGTCGCCAATGGATCCGATTCTGAAGTCATCACAATGGAAGATATTGGAAAACGCGCCGCCGAACGTCTCGAAGTCAGCATAGCTACCAACCCTTATTTTTACTACGGACCCTACACCGGCATGATTGCACGAAATGCTGGATATGCATTCTCTGGTCGCCTTTTGAGTAACCACACCACCGAGAATCCGGACGGAATTATGACTCAAGGATTGATGCGCACTATGTTCGGCGTCTACTCCGAGAATGGAACATATGTATACAAGAAAGGCTGTGAGCAAATACCCCCCAATTGGTACCGCATCCCTGTCGACTACGGATTAGTACAACTCAACCTGGATATTGTTGCTTGGATGGTAGCAAACCCAACACTAGCAAGTGTTGGAGGCAATACCGGTAAAGTAAATACTTTCACTGGCCTTGATATCAGTAATATCACCGGTGGCGTTCTCAATGTCGAGACCCTTTTGGAGGGCAATAATTTGATGTGCTTTGCCCTTGAAGTTGTCAAGACGTTCGGGCCCAATTCTCTTTCGCCTTTGTTTGCTACAATTGCCGTACCCTTGCAATTATTGACCGATGCTATTGATACATCAATCCTGGATCTTACTGGGTGCCCAGACTTTGCCGATTTAAGTTTGGATGGAAAATCATTATTTGAAGGACTTCAGGACACTTATCCAGGCGCTGAAAAAAGTGGTGTCGCGTTTTAAGGGATAGAAAGCTGTATTTTGAGGGTTTGGTGCTTGGCCATCATTGTTATAATTATAATCTTAATAACTGCAGCATTGTATAACTGTTTTATTTTCTAGAAATGCAGTGCAATCTATCTTCATTCTTGGAACTATAGGATTTCTTTGATGTTCCAAAATGAGGCCTTGCAATTTGCTTAATGTAGGCCGATTCTATCCCATCTTGTGCAGTCCATAATGTTGTTGCAATGCCAGGGCTCAATCTTCCATCTGGGTTGCGGGACCGCAGTTATGACAGATATAAACAAAGCAAGTAAATTGCATTAATAGCATCGTATTCTTCCCTTATCTTTGGTCCTTAGGAATTCTCTTAAAAGATATGTCAAACATAGCCAACACATGGCAGTGTCAAGTACAAAACTAGTGCTTTCAGTTAGTTTTCCGATAGGATAACTGTAAAATCCACTCATACCAAGATCCAAAATTGATCCCAGGACTCAGAGGGACTCATTCTTAATAGATTTGTAAGACAAATTCTATCGATATAACATTTTTTCTGTGGGTTCGACTCTGCAATCATCGCACGTGACAGTGAAATCCTACAAACTTGCCAAATTCTGGTACGAGGGCTTGGGACCAGATAAGGAGCGGCCCGCTTAAAAAACTTAGCTTGGGACTCGTAAACGGTCTATATACTGCCATCCTCTTAACGTACTTTACTAGCCTTGATGGCGCGCACCTTAGTCACGTGCCCATGCACATGCTACTCCTTACCCACAAGTTCTTTAGTCGAGAAATATGTCTAATGGCAATAAAGTTGTATACTTGTATACCGGCAGATGATTTGTTTATTGAGCTATTAAGAAAAGTATGTTGCATCCTCTCAAGTACGTACTGTAGTTCTTCAACTCTAACACTTAATTGAAATAAGCGCCCACAAGTATAAGCGCGACATGTTGGAATCACTCGTCTAATTCTGACGTTGAATTGCATGGCGATGAATGCGGTTGCAGCGATGCGTGTTTTTAAAAGAGTGGCGTTTAAGCATAATTTAGAGGGGAACTTTAAATTAACATATTCACCCCTCAGTATAATGAGAAATGGGCCCCGAATTTCGGACCCTTTCATACATATCTCAGAAGGATCCGAATCCATCCACCGCTGTTAAGGACATAGCCGAGACCCTACGAACGACATGTACGCGCCGACGAGGTAATGCTATGTTTAGATGCATGTTTATTCGAATTAGTTACACTGTGAGGCTGGGGTTGGATAAGCCGTGAAATTATCTCGGTCTTCACTTTGCTCGCGATCAGTATGGGACGAAATGAACATATATAGGAGAAGTACCTTGAATATCGCTCCATCATCAGCTCAACTTTAAATATCTATTAATAAATCAAGAACTATTTCCAACCCCAATCTCAAGCACTATCTCGTTCTCTATCTGCAAGTCTCAAATTCACAACTTACAACTACAATAGTACCATATTTACGAAACACCATCTAACACCCCACCAAAACCATCAATATGAGATTCACTACCCCCACCATCTCCATCTTACTCTCCGGATTCTTCTCCGGCCTCGCCATCGCAGATAGTAGCACGTGTAGCAGCATCTGCGCTCACAACAACGACCCCGGTCTCTGGACTGACGCCCACGCTCCTTCCGCCCAAGTAGACTACATCCTCACTAACGGCGGTGGATGTGTAAACGGTAGTGTACAAGGTCACATGTGCATTGCGATTATTGGATCTGATGAAGATCTCAACACCGTCGCAGGCTGTCTCGAACAGATGGCTGCCCAGTGGCAGAGTTACACTGATAATTGGTATTTGTGGAGCTCGATTACTTGTGTTTCCGAGAGTTCGACTGGCATTATTTCTATCACGGCTTAGGTGTATGGGAAGATGTATTGCAGATATGTTGGGGTGATTTAGATGAGCATGTGGCTTGGTTGTGGATAGGGGACAAGATCGTTATTTTCATTTCTTCTGGCGAGTTGCATATTTATACGGAACATTAGAACAAAGATCACAAGACACGCATCTGGTACGAATCCTTGTGTATGAGACCACAGACTAGGAGGATAGAACGAAAAGGATTCAGGGGACTTGGGAGTTAAAGGAGTTTCATAGAAAAAATAAAACATTATGTTTGAAAACCTTGACTTGTTAGCGAAAATTGACAGATGTTCTAAGTAAGCTAGATCCAAAAGTAGCTTTAACACTGCCTATGGTTCGTTTACAAGACTCGTAAACTCGCAACGCAACTAAATCGAGACTTGTCCAGTACTAACAAAATGAATCTTTAATTTCATCCATTTGGTTCCATAGCAGCTTTCCATCCTCTCCTTTTCATTCAAAGACCTTCTCCTGCCCTCAATGTATCGCTATAATTACAAATCCAAAACCACCCTCGTGCCTCGATCGCCAAGTTTCCGTATGCTCCACAAATCCCGAACCAACAAACGTGCAATGAAATACAGAGCCAACATCTTCAACATCGATCGTCACTCTCGAAATTATATCACTATCAAAATCTGAATCCTCATAACCATGGCTTTTTCTCAGAATTCCGCATGTTCCGGCGAGCAAGGAATCAAAACGAAGCATGGAGTACCCTTTTTTCGTGGCCGCGGACACAAGTCCGATCGATCCGGACTGGAATCGCGCAAAGGTTAAATCTTTAGGCAAAATAGTCTCGAAGCCAATATTGTGGTATACTGAGTAGAATAATAAAAATACAATCCTTGGCTGCTGAAAGGTTCCGTCCTGCCTTTTCAGTTGGGCTCGTTTTCATGGAAGGTCGCGTAGTCAACTCTACAGCGTTTATAAACTTCGCCCCATAAGTACTATCTTTTGAAAATGATATTGGTGACAGGAAGATTTCCATGACGCCCAGTGTTTCCCACGAAGAATAGATGAACTGATAGAAATTGATGTATTCTTGATCTTCAACGATGGGTTCATTTGAATAGCGTTTCCTGCAAATTTTGTCTACAATATTCCATGTTTCTCGTTTAATATTCTCCCCCTTAATCGAGTTCTGCTCAAATGATGCAATGTTAAGCTCATCAACGATATCCAGACAAGAATTCGAATAAAAAAACGACAGAATTTCTTCAACGAAAGGTATAAAAAGCGGCCCCACGAAGCCATGAAAATGATATGGATACTGATCGTGAGGTGAGCCAACAGTTCTCCTAACAGCATCATCCCAAGATCTAGAATTATCAGAATCTTCTGATGAAGGATCGACAATCTCATAATTGTCAACGTAAAGCCAGGGAGGATCCGGAAGACTGTCCTTGTCCAATGTCCAATCAAAAACCCACGAAGGAAGATTCTTGGTCTTCAAAGTTGGGTCTTTGACTTCCGGATGATAAAGCACTTCCCATAATCGAGAAGGTATCACTGAAAAGATTATATATCGAGCTGCATCCATAAAGACTGCGTTCTCGCTCTTTGCATAATCAATTACCGGGATATTAATCTCTTTGGATTTTAGATATTCGAACTACTCGGCAATGCTCATCATGAATTTTTTTGCTTGAATAGTTTCAAGAAGTTGATCGATTTGGGGCGTGAAACTACCAAGGTAGACGACTGCTTGTTGTGCATTACGATAAATTTGGGCCATTAGAGCAACCTGCTGGTTAAGCTCTGGTATATTCTTCTGATTGATGCAAATCGAGTCAACCCATAATCGGAATGGTTGCGTTTCATTACTTCAATCCTTCAATGAAGCTACCAAATTGCTAGTTATACAAAATATATAGCCATCAATATACATATGTTTGGTCTCCTTCGGATTTCCCCAAACATAGGAGAGTGTAGTATATGTACTGTTGTAGATATCCATATGCTTTTCATGAAAAGTGGTGTGTATGACGCTGCAGCATATATCGGAGGTAGCGTGTCCAGGATGGAAGAGTATAAGACGAATAGAACCAGATATTTCGAGGTCTTTATGCTCATAGATCTTGTTATTCATTTCTAACAATGTCGAGAATCCGGAGTCTTTGAGGTGAGAATTGCTGTTGATAGATGTCTCTACATCCATTTTTCAAGGACGATTGCGATGCTTGAAGTTGCAAGATGTAAGATTTATAACCTTAGACGGCCATGCATGTGACCCATCTACTCGGCGCAGACAATACATGCTGACCAAAGCTCTATGTGGACGAATAAAGCGACACACCAAATCGCTCAAATAAAGTCATACCTTGGGAACATTTATATTTTTGTACTTTATTTGATAATAATTTGTATTCAAGTATATGATACATGATATAGGATATATATACCTATGTATGTATATTTGAAACATTGTAGATTTTGTATGTCCCGGGTTTTCGTCCTGCGGGAGCCAAGCTGGCAGTATCTTCTGCCTCTTTGGTCAAATCTCAGTCTAATGGGAGATCTCCTTCTTCAAAAACACAGCATTCCAATACCAGGATTTTCCTGTTGGATCAACTTTTGGGCCAAAGAAGTTTTCCACATTTTTGTAAACTTTGTAACCTCTTCTTTCATACCAATCTTGGTTGGAAAACTAGGTGAAGGTTAGAACAATGCAAATATCTCATCTCCGCAATTCATTCAGACATATTTACCGGAGGAATGACCAAGTCAAGAGCTTTATATTTTTCTTCTCTTTCTGGGTCGACTTTATTAATCGCATTCAAACCTAGAGTCTTGGCACACAATGGTTCAGAAATGGCTATATTCTCGATTGTATCCATGGCTGTCTTTCCTAGCCCAGTTCCTTGAAGAGCTCGCGAGACGTAAAAAATGGATATCCAGTAGAACCCTTCTGTTTTTGGAACATATCCGAGATTCAAATAATGTTCGGACGGAGGACCTAAACAGATGTGCCCAATCGGAATGAAAGTTCTCTGCGGTGAGGGAATAACCCGAATTTTACCTCCAAAGGAAGTCGCAGAGTCAACTAGAGGCTCTTTCTCTTGGGGATACATCTCAGAATGTTTGAGTAGTTTGGCATCCTTTTCGGGATCAGAATCCGCAAGCACCTGGATAATTTAGAACTCGGAAAGTGAAATCGATTTGGGGAAGAATATTTACAATCCATTGATTATTGAGCTTTCCGCTTTCTTGAGCTTTCCTCCATGATTCAACGCATTCAGAATCCCATCCGCAAGCGATGCGTTGTTGTACTAGTCGCTCAAAATGTTCAGGAGAGGTGGGATCCCAAGGGATTAGCACAATTTGAGGTTTTGAGGAGTTGGTGGGGTTGATTAAAGCCATCTTGAATATCTAAAATATTGCAGAATTGAAAGTGTCGATAAAAGTATTCATACTTATAAGATTTCCGCGAAGCCAACTGTTAGACCATATTCTGATATCCGAGGATGATGGACAGGCCAGGCCAGGAGATCGAAGACCGCCTTTTGAATAAAATACGATGACAAGTAGTCTCCAACCAAGGGTTAAAGGGCGTGAGAAGACATGAGGAACTTTGTTCAGGGATTTTCCCATTTAGACAGAAGTCTTTAGCTGACTGCCGTCGCATCGAGACCTTAGTCTTGTTCAATCTCTATGGATATTTCGGATATTTATATAAGTATCTAGGTATCTATCAGAATGTCCCACTTGATAGTTTTCTTCTCTCCTCTCATATTAACTCACTCGCCGCTATGCTATTATTCACCCCACATCTAAAGCAGCACCATTTTTTGTACATAAAGAACTCCCCAACCACACGCTTTGCGACCGGCTTTTGAATCTTATATTTTACTTCAAATGGCTTAAAGAATCAATTTAGATTTTGACAACCCAAAGCAAGAATTCTACTACTGAACTATCAGGCTGACGATCATTTTCAGGCCAAGTTGGCGGGGACGGGCCGACTTCGCTTCTCCTTTGAGTATGTCATCCGAGAAACTAGTGACCGAAGTGATTCATTCACCCACGTTAGTCTTAGTAATACATACATATTTTAAAACAAGCGAGACCGTTCATCCAAATCAGCCAAATTGGCCTGAAAGTAATCAAGGCCTGATAGTTCAGTGGTAGAATTCTTGCTTTGGGTTGTCAAAATCTAAATTGTAAGAGGTCTCCGGTTCGAAACCGGATTAGGCCCTTTGGATTAATTTTTTTAGTTGTAAAAATATTGATTAAATAAGTTTTTTTGTTTGAATAAATTAATAGTTGCTATTGCTCCCATCAATTTATTTCTTCCCAGGAATTTACCCCTTTCCCAAGTCATGGTTCGAGGCTAAGGGTATGATCTGATATAAGGAGGGGTAATTGAGCGAGGGAGAGAGAGTATGTATGATTAGGATGCCTTGGAAAAGATCACAGGAATCAAGGTTCAACGGGAGAGCTAGCTAGCAAGATGGCGTGGAGGGCTAGAATCTTCGGACGCTCAAGTTCTTCAGTAAATTAGTTTCAGATTCTATGAGCTGGTTAGTGTGACTCGAGAGACAGAGGGACGTAGTAATACATTCTACATATCTTTGTTCTGAGACTACTAGGTAAGACGGGATGCTTGATCTGAGGTAGCAAAAAAAGCATCATCTACCTCTGGTAGTATTTACCCCAGGATTTGAAATCCTAGGAATATGGATGGCCAATTCATAAATTGTCCGACAGCATGCATTTGAAAGGATTAAAAGACCATAATACCTAAGCACCTACCTCAAGACCACGCATTACCTATTCAACGGCGTCGTAAATGTAATTTTAGGCCAGTTTTGGGTAAAAGGCGCCTGAGGATAAGTAAATACCAACATCCACAAGTAATTATAAAATGGTTCTTTATTTTCTTGAATCCATAAATTGATAGCGGCGTCAACGGCGTAGAACATTTATTCCCC
Source organism: Botryotinia convoluta (assembly GCA_004786275.1). Taxonomy (NCBI): domain Eukaryota; kingdom Fungi; phylum Ascomycota; class Leotiomycetes; order Helotiales; family Sclerotiniaceae; genus Botryotinia; species Botryotinia convoluta. The sequence goes on along the minus strand of PQXN01000040.1, from coordinate 99,299 downwards.
TTCCTCGCTTCCAGAGCTTTCTCTCTTTCTTTACTCATCCCTCTTTTCTCCGGCCCCAAACTCCGGAACGTCATAGCCCACCACACCTAAATAACTTCGCCATCCATAAATAATAAAACCTGAATACAACCTTTACATTCTACAACCATTTATCATCCACCACAAACGATCTTGATCAAAAAACATCACAATCATGGCCTTCACCATGCGCCAACCATTCAAATTAACCAGCTCGCTGGCTATAGCTTCCAAAACCGCCTTTAGATCCGCCCCCGCGCGAGCTTTTCATTCTAGCAAACCTACAACCAGTTTTTTCACATCGCGCACCACATCGCCAGTCAGCACACTGGTAAAAGCTAGAAATGCAATCAAGGGCTCGAGAACTTATTTGCAGCAACCGGCGACTGTTGCGAATCCAAATGGAACGCTGATGCAGAAATTGTTGGTCGGTGGTGCGATGTTTGGAGGAACTTTGTTTGCGATCAATATGGTATGATACCTTCTTCCCTACTCCTTCTCCGCATTCGCCATCTCTTCATCTTCATACAAGTAGAGAATACTAACAACAACAACAACAACAGGTCTTCAACCGCGAAACTCGTGAAGATGGCGGCATGCCCGAATACGAACGCAGTTACCTAAACGATACCTTTATGCACACTGGAATGGGAATTGGAATCATCGGATTATCTGCGCGCGCCATGTTCCAAAGTGGCTTTACTTACAGATTGATGGCGACCAATCCTTGGGTTGTCATGATCGGTGGTATCGCACTCAGTATTGGTACTATGATGGGCACTAGAGCTACAGACCCTAGCAAGTGAGTGTTACCCCTCATTCGATATTAATATTTAGAATTATGCGATATATATTTGGGTGGAGACAGAAAACTAATATGTAATAGCTATGTTCAAAAATACGCACTCTGGACCGGTTTCAACGTAACCCAAGCTGCATTCATCGCACCCCTCCTCTTCATGGCTCCTCCTGCCATCATTGCCCGCGCTGGTCTCTACACCGTCGCCATGATGGGTAGTATTTCCTTCGTCGGCGCAACCGCCAAACAAGAAAAATATCTCTACCTCGGTGGACCTCTCTTGGCTGGTGTCGCTCTCGTTGCTGTTTCCGGATTGGCTCCCTTGGTTCTCCCAGCTACCGCAGTTAGAACATTGGCTTTTACCGAAAATATCTGGTTGTGGGGAGGTTTGGCTGTCTTTGGTGGCTTCACACTCTATGATGTACAGAAGATTTTGGCACATGCTAGAATGGCTGAGCGAGGAATGATGAGGAGAGATGCGGTTAATGAGAGTATCTCATTGGAATTAGATTTCCTGAATATCTTCATTAGGATGGTCCAGATTTTGATGATGCAGCAAAACAGGAGGAAGTAGAGGAGAAAGAGTTGTACAATATGAGAGGGAGGGGTAGGGGGAATGAAATAAAGAAATGACACCGTAGGATTGCATGGTAAGGCAGACTGGGGTTGTCCTACAAAAACAGCTCTCCTCTTCGAGATTGGATGATAGTTACGAAAGTCTGCGGACTTTCCTTGATACACACTTCTCCTCTCCTTTGGACATGCGCACTTGATGCGTGTGCCATTAACATATATTAATAAAACAAAACAAATGTCAAAATAGTAAAATAGTAAAATACCCATATCCATTTAATTATTCAATCTCATTCTATCTTTGAAAAATCGAAGTGATTCGACAGATTTAAAGTGATTTGAGTAGATCATTGATAGTTACCTACCTAGGTACTTCTACTTTTACTAATATAAATTCAAGACTTTCAACTAACTACCTACCTATCTGCATAGAAATCACATCACATCACCTCTCTCTCTCTCTCTGCAATATCATAAATTATAACGATTGATCGCATCACATAACATCACATCCTGTCCATTCACAAAAATCCCAAAGCCACCGCAAAATTCCAAAGTAACTCCGTACCCAGCCAGCCATATATCATACCTACCTAGGTACCTAATAAGCAATCCAAGACTAGGTAGGCACCTAGGTAGATGTAGATGGGGAAATTCTATCTACACATATGCTCTCATCTATTCATCTCCTTATACGCATCTATCATATCATATCATCTCATTTCACCTCATTTCACCTCATTTCACCTCTCTCATCTATTTTCAAATCATATATCATTTCATCTCATTTAATTTAATTTCATCCTATACAACAAGATCAGACCCGATCATATCATATCAGATGTAGACCCGATAATATCAGGTACAAACCCCCTCTCCCCCTCCCCCTTCTCAGCCCTTCTCATCCTATCCCATCCATCCCATGCCAACCCATCTTTCCCCCTACCATCCAACTCCTATTTCCACAACCTACGGTTTCCGTTTTCGTTTCCGCAACGTTATACATACATCCATACACCCATCCATCCATACATCCATCCATACAAGAAACACAAAAAAGTAAAAAAAATCTAAAAACCGCGCCAATCCGTTCATTCATCGATACATACATACATACAAATATGCAAACAAACCAACAAACAAACAAACCGACATACATACAATCATGTGGATAAACTGAATAAAAACTCCGTCCATGCATGCAAATATGTCATATTCTCGAGAGTATGCATATAAAAATCGACATCGATGAAAAATCCCATTCTTTCCTTTTCTCCATGTTCTGTTAAACCCTTTCTCGTCAAGATCCATCATCGTAAACCAACGCCCGGTCCACTCCTCTTCTCAACCCAAAAGACCAAATCTCCCCTCCCCTTCCTTACACTTACATTTCTAGGCATCACCGCCCCTCTCAAACCTCTCCTCCCTACAGTCTCCCTCCTCCCACTCTGGCTCCATCTCGATTTCCATCTTTCGATCCCCCCTGCATCCAACCACCCCTTTAAATTTTTACACTGACTAACGTCAAAGATCTCCAACTTACTACAACCTTCTACAACAGCTTCCACCCCTACCCCCGTAACTCTCACACACCCTCTTACAGAAAGTTCCTTGAGTTCGAGAAGATGGAGACCGATAGATCGAAGCGACGAATCTGAGACTGCCGAGCCGCAAAATGAGAGTTTGAGGGATTGGAGTTGGGGACAACCGAGACTTAGAACTTCGGTTGCTGTATCGGAGAGGGCGCAACAGAATGACTAGATATGACTATTAGTGAAAATATTTTAGGGGGTCGCGAAAGCTCAACATACCAAATCTAGTTCCTTTAACCCCTTCGCCGCATTCGTCAAATAAACAATAGCATTATCCGTCAAATAAGTGCAATCCGCCAAAATTAACTTTTCCAACTTTGCAAATTTATAAATACTCCAATGTTGAAATCCACTATCTGTAATCGTCGTACATCTCGTCAGATCAATACTCTGTAGCCTCTGGTGTGCATGAACAGCCAAATGCGCCATCGATCGATCTGTAACATGTTTACAATATGACAGAGTAAGACGTTTGAGCTTTGGACATCCGACTACAGTCCCAACCGGTGGGACGAAAGTTGCTGCTTTTTGACGAAGAGAGGCTTGAGGGGCAATAGGCTCGGTTACAACCCAACCGACGATACGGGCCAGGAGATTATCGGATACCTTGCGGCAGTTAGAAAGGTCTATTTCTTCGAGCTCTTTAGCGCTGTTGGCCATTTCTAGGACGGCGTTAGCAGTTACGTCCCAGGCTGACTTCATTTTCCAGACTTGGATATTGGGGCCACATTGGGAGTAAATTGCAGCAAAGCCTTCGTCAGTTATATGAAAACAGTTGCTGATGTTGATGCTACGGGCACGACGGCCAACAAATGGACAGATGCATTCGATCAGTGCTTTGTTGGTCATTTTGCGGTTATAGAGTGATAGATCAAGATTTTGACAAACGTTTGGTGAGGTACTTAGGAGAGTTGACCAATGGAGAGATACGAGGCGTAATCTCATCAATTGATAGATGTCTAAATATGAGAAAATGTGGATCAAAATTGCATCCGGTAGTATTCCCTGACTAAATTGACTTGGACGTCGCTCGAAAATCTTGGGTCTTTTTGGCCGAAAAGCTGATTCTGGGGGAGTGATTGCATGTGATAATTTTGCAGGTGTGGGTGTTTGAGATCTAGATCTGGTTCTTGGTCCAGAAGATCTATCATCTGGTGGTGGCGTCTCAGGAGCAGGCGGTGCCCAAGAACCTCTTCGCGATCTCGCCCTCATATTGTCCATATCTACACTGAGGAATGGATCTGGGTCTATAGGTTCCATCACCCCACTATCCTCAACACGAATAGGCTTATGAGGACTTGCAGGTTTAGAAGGGGTAAATGTAACTTGTGGCAATGTTTTCCTTCTTTGATGTTTAGGTCGACTGTTATTGATGGTTAAATCATTGATAGTTGGAGATTCGGCATCACTCATTATGACGTCTTCGTCTTCGGGTTTTCCAATTCGAGTTTTCGCTGTCAGCTCTACTTGTTTCCGTATATCTGGCGAACATCTTCTCCACAACTCTTCAAGAACTTCTCCGCCGATCATCAAACATTCCACAGAAGTGATTGATCGTACAGTAGCTGTTCTCCGGGGAGCTAAAGACAAACTGACAACTTCTCCAAAGTATTGTCCGGCTTTCAGTCTTGGTCTAATGTATGATCCATTTGTACCTTGAGGCGATAGTCCAGCGTGTCCATTAGAACTTTCATGTATAACTTCCGCCTCGCCTCTAACAATAAAGTAGATTTCATTGCCATTTGAGCCTTGTACAATAATATCCGTGAACGGTGGGTATGCCTTCGGCGTGGCGCTCAACCCAAGAAAGTGAAGTATTTCTGGCGGTAAAGTTGAAAATAAAGGTAACTCCTTGAGTGTTTTCCTGACATTGACCAGTCCACTGCCCAGCGCACTGCCAGCCGAAGGATCCTCAATTATGCCTGGACTTGGAGATTTTCGCTTCTTCTTGTTGATGACCACTCCTTTCTCAATAACACCTACTTCACCAGTAGAAACTTCCCCTGGCGCAGCTTCTCGTGCGATCTTGCCACCTCTAGAAACAAGCTCAGTGGAGACAATTTTTGGGCCAAACCCGCCTTCCCTTCTTTTCTTATTCAAAATTGTCAATCGTTCCTGTGCCTCTTCCATAATCGCTTGTTCCATTTCAGGAAAGTTTGGAAGCTCAGCTCTCAAATCTTCCTTCTTCAACACCACCAACAAGCACTTTGTTCTTGCTATAATTGTAGCGGTCCGGGGTACATCCATTAATATTCCAATCTCGCCAAAGAAAGCACCAGGCTTTAATTCTGCGTATGTAGCTTCTCCATCTCGAGATGTGACCGCCACAGCCCCGCGTACTAACCAGTACATGGCCTTTGCATCATCTCCTTCAGTCAATACATGATCGTGAGGCGAATGAACCTGAGGACGAAGATGTTTTCCGATAGCTGCAAGAAAGGAATCGGGAGCTGAAACAAAAAGAGGGAAGGAGCGTATGCGATCAACAAGGTCGAGTGGCATATCTGGAATTGTCGAAGCTGTGAGGGGAGAAGGTCGTACAGGTCGAGCGGGATTGGTTTCGATGTTGAATGATCGGATCAAGGATAACGAGTCTGGAATAGCTGCGCCATTGGCCCTGAAGGAGCCAGCACCCCGTCGACTCCTACTCATGATGTTGTGTGTGTATTTAGCAAGCTACGATCTCGCAGAAGCTCATGTGGGTACCTTGCGGCCTAGTGGCCGTCCTGCATGTAGGTTTGCCAAAGTGGGCAATATCAAAATCGGGGATGATTGATTACTTGGAGAGATTGTCGTTATGCAATTCGCAGGTTCACTGGTCTCGAATACCGCACTCAAAGAGGGTTGGGGAATTCGTGGATTGTAGTTCAGGTTGTAAATGTTCTCGTGGAGGAATTGCGATATGTACAAGAGATTTAATTCAAATTGAAAATTTCTTTGTCTGCAGATCATATAACGCGTAGAAGTATCGTCGGACAAGTCTGTGGTGTATTTGGTCAGCTATTATATACATCGTTAACGGCATTGGATACCTATATGAAAGATATCCAAGAAGCTGGGCGGGCGGACGGCACAAGATGCTAGAATAGATGGCTTACTATTGCTTTCCTAGGATCATATAACTGGAGGGGTAAGAAAAGTTACCTTTCTAAGAATCTTTCTTCAATGAAGCTGACAACGCACGAACAAGATGAGAGAGTAGAACATGAGGTAAGAAATAGAAACAATCTACAATCACGGTGAAGGAAAGACAAGATCAATAGGACTTTGAACGAAAGTATAATGCACGGAGCGCTCTATGATCGACGAGCTTTGAAATGGAAATGGAGCATGTATTTGGTTTGGCTCCTAGCACTCAAAGACCCTTTAATCACCAATAATTGAGGGGGGAATTCGATTCGACTGGAGGAATTATAAGTTGGGGATTTGGGACAGTCTCTTCTTTTTTCTGTCCCCCTTTTCTCGCGAAAGGCCCTTGATCAATGAGAAGGGATTACAATAGTGGGTGTATTGGTGTATGTATGCATAAGTGTGTGGTTGGAGTGAATGGGAATGAATAATGATGATACTGCTAGTTTTTTCTTGATTGCTCTCTTTTATCTTTTGGTGGGCTGCTACGCGCTATGACGATTTCAATTCGCTTCTTTTTTTCCTCTCCAGGGGGGGGGGGGGGGTTTACTAGGTAGGGTAGGGAGAGAATGATTACAGTACAATGTCCATCGTACATCATCCATCGTAAAGTGGTAAAAGATTCCTTTGCTACGATGTCGATGTATCATGTATCGTACTAGGTAGACAAGAAGCAACGGATTCCCTGCAAAGAGATCAAGATGAACATATTTTCTGTTCGGAGAATTTTCTAATCTTAATTGAACCTAGTGTTTACCTGGGTAGGTAGATAGGTAGTAGATAGATAGATAGGTAGGTATCTATCTATCTATCTTTCAATCCTAGACAAATCTTTATAGAATGAAGGGGAAGTCAGAATGTTGAAATGTCAATAGTTATGAGGGCTAGTACCTACCAAGGGAGTAGGTCGTATATACAATCTTCGCCTCTTCGCCTCTTCGCCTCTTCGTATAAAAACTCTTTCTTCATGAATCATTTGCCCACTCAGACATACCATAGGTTTAACATCCATCTCGCGGTGAGGATGCCCAAGAAATACATTCAGGGGTCTCTACATAAGCCAACCTAGGTATCCATGGCTTGTATAAGTTGTAAGCCTGAATCGCTTACCATGCATTCCTTTAAAAAAATCAGATTGACTTCTTCCATCTCATCTTCTAGAAGCTTAAAGTCAGTGGTTCTTCAGCCTTACATATGTACCATTACTCCTACCGAGGCATGCTACCGGGAATCCATAGAATCCTACCAGATGATACCAAATACATATTCATTCATATTTCCAAGGAACTATTCATGCATATATCAGGCAAAATAGATCAGAGATGATATGACATATTTTTTTTATTTCTCTCACTTGCATATGTCTGATACTAGTTAGGTAAGATTACATGATACCTATAATCGCTAATAGGTGCTTCGGAGGAGACGACGACCTTTAAATAATCCATGCTGCATCAAATCACCTATTTTTATTACGGATGTATTTTCAACCGAAAAGGTGCTTGATGGGTGCAACATCAGAAATAGACTTTTTCCTTCATCATCTCCTTATATCATCAGATATCAATCATAAGAACCGTTTTGATGTAATACTACTTGAAGATCATGTTCGCATGCGACGCGATATGTAACGTTCATTCCTCATTCATTTCGCCCCCATCCAGCAGTTTCCCGATTTCCGGAAAAGGGGAACTTTAATTGTGTAAATCTATCTTTTTTCTTTCTGCAATCAACGTTATCTACAGAAAATCCCCGTCTATCACGTCTCAAGAAACCTGGCACATACATAGGTAAAGATCTCTTCCACACGAAAGAAAATGTTTCAAGCACTCTCGTCAAGCGAACAGTTTGTATCCTAATTGGTCTACTACACCTTGTCAAAAATAAAAAGATATAAAAGGAGATCTGCAGGAACTCACAAGGGAAGTTCGATTCGGACCGTCCCTGATATAATGGAGATTATTATCTCATTAACATCAACATCCGTTTCCGCGAACCTGCGTGCGGGACTCCAATCTATCGCTTCGTTTCATATGCTTCGATATCTCTTCCATGAACTCTAATTGTCATTCATACTACAGTAGTATTGTTTCACGGCATGAACAAAAATGACAAAGCGGAAAGCTACTGCTTGAGTGGAGTCAAGAGAGTTATAACCGTCATAGCGAGATCGGAGTGAGGCATTTGGCATTTGGAATTCGGCATTGTGGCGCATCTGTAAGACTTGAGGCATGGAGTTAGAAACTTCTCCTTCTTCGAAGCGATGTGTAGGTTCCCGAGAACGAAACGTGGTGTTCACACTTCAAAGTGCGCATCGATCACCTTTAGTTTGGCGGTACGATATCCTGACCTATGTGGCTAGAGATGCAAAGAGCTCCTTTGAGCTTTCATCCTTACCTAGTAGTTCTAGTCTGTTAGAGATTGTAGAGCTTGTGCTCTTCCAGGCATTTTTAATTCCTCATTTGAGGTTATCGTGATCGCAATTCCCAAATTCATTCAGATCTCACAGACATTTATTTACAGTCTCTTTGAAATCAGAATCCTATGGCGGTCAACCATGACAGGAAGGTTGCCACAAGATTTGGAATAATTGCGTGCTTACACAGCTATCAGCATGTGGAATCAATTTGAACTTTTCAAGCTCTCCTATTGGACAAAGTCATGATTTGTCAGATTTGTTGAAGCTTGGGCCAGCTTTTTCTTATTGTTCAACCCCTCCATTGACCATGACGACTTGATACAATTGCCACTTCAGATTTGCTTATATTGATACTTATATCCTCAATTGTCTTTGCGCATACCTATAGTACAAATCTTTACAGAATAACCATACTATTAAATCCGAATAAACTCCTCAAAACCCATATTAGAGATCTTTGACAATCTCAAATCCTACAATCTGCCTTCCCAACCTATCTCTTTCAGACTTTTCTCCTCCTCATTTTCCTCACCATAATGGCAGCCATGCCCAATTTCCTCAACCGTCTCATCCGGCCCTTCACATCCTCTTCCTCTCTCTCTGTCACCCCCGCCGTATCACAAGTATCCGTCCCTGAAACCGCGCAAAAATGTACCATTGCCGCAGGTTGTTTCTGGGGCGTCGAACACATGTATCGCAAAGAGTTTAGCGGAAAAGGCTTGTACGACGCGCGCGTTGGATACATCGGAGGCGATACCGAGAACCCTAGTTACAGAGCCGTGTGTTCCGGTTCTACTGGACGTATGTTCTATCTTCCCCATCTTCTTTTCTCTTGAAGTAATTATACTAATACCCGATTTAGACGCAGAAGCTCTCCAGATCCACTACGATCCTGCACAAATTACCTACCGCCAATTAATAACCTATTTCTACCGCATGCACGATCCTACAACTTCAAATCAACAAGGTCCAGACAGAGGCTCTCAATATCGATCTGGAATCTTCTACCACAATGAAGAACAGGAGAAAGAAGCGCGGGAAATTACTAAGCAAGTCAATGAGAAGTGGTGGAAGGGAGGTGTGGTCACAGAAATCCTGAAGGCGGGAGAGTGGTGGGATGCGGAGGCGTATCATCAGAAGTATCTGGATAATAATCCAGGTGGTTATGAATGTCCAAGTCATTTTGCGAGGAAATTCCCGCCGTTGGAGGACTAGTTTGTGATGGAGGGAAGTGTAGGGGATTCAACATGATAGATGGTGGAAAGATTGATTATTTGCCGGAGGAATGTGGATTGAGTGTATTATACTGAAAGATTAAAATTTTGCAAGACATACATACTACTTCTTTATCGCAGAATGACTACTTTTTAAAATATCCGGAAATCTTGTTTCATGTATGGCAATCACGGTGTTGCGGGCACAGGATTCATTTCAACAAAGTATATGTATTTCGGGATATTGAAACAAAACAATATGAACCGCAACTCGCGTAAATCAAAGGAGCACGAGGGAGTAGAATTCATCATTCTCGGTTCGTCTCCTGAATCCAATACTTAATCATCTTATGGAATAAGGTGGAGGTACAAAATGTAAAGTGCTCGAACTCAGATATCGAAATAGTACCTACTAGGTATTAGTAATTCGCACAAGAAGATACATGTAAAACTTTGGGGTTTTAGTTAATTGATTCTCTATCTTTTGTTTGTTCTATGATCTGAGTATATGGGATGGGATGGGATGGGATTATTCCTTAGCCCAAAGTATCTCTGTTGCAAATTGTGATATCTGGATATAGATAGATGCATTTCTGATAGGTTCAGTCACCTTGGAATATCACTCGTAAAAATGAGGTTATGGTCAGAGAGTATTATTTGCTTTCGCTTTGGCGGTGTTTTGCTCGCTTGTTCGCTTTGCCCCCCCCTAATTTCCTAGGGTAGAGGTAGATAAGATGGCTTAGGTTCGTGAAATTGAGGGTGTTTGTTGAGATCCTGTTAGGAGAATGAAGGGTGCAGTTCAGGGAGCGGGATTTGTGGGAAGGGGGTTTTCAGCTCTGATACGGAGATTTTTAGCACTTTGGTTGATCGTAAGTCGTGGTACGTGATTTGTGAATTGTATCTCCACAGAGTGAGACTTGCACTTTGATATACCGATTATGTTCTGGGGTTTGTTGGGAACCCTCATTCCACGATGATGCAGATTTCCTATACGAGGGTTTCGGATACTCTTGGGTCTGTATCAGAATACTCTTCGAATCTATAGTAAGACCTACACGATCAGCTCTCTTTGATACCGCGAAGTACTGCGGCAATTTCTCTTGCATTCTTGCTTCAACTTTGAGGACGTTGTCTTCGGTGTCGTTATCCTTGATATTCGAGTCTTGGATCATCAACTTCAGTGTTATCGATTAGCTTTTGGTAACTTAAAATGGAATTTGTTGCTCAGTAAATGACGCCTCTGAACCCTCTTTGATAGACTTTGATCCATTCGACTAAGAGAATTGCAATGGATGCAATGTACACTACTGCTCCTCACGAATTGAAACTGCGCAAGGACTAAGTATTCTTTTCTCAATTACTGTCACGGATTCGAGCTCGGTGAATTTGACATTGAGTATCAGGGGTTCTTTAACTGCCAATACAAGCGCGGCTTTTCCTCCCGGATTATGTCTTAAATATATGTTAGCAGTCTTTGATCGATTGAATGGTATGGTTTACTCTTGGTGTGTATTTCCCGACTGGCGCATCAGAAATTAGCGGGACCTCAAATATATGAGTTACGTCTGTGTAAGACTTAGGAAGATATTCATTTTGCTATATTCATCAGATTGTATAGTAATGCAATATTATTGCAGTTTGTTTGCGCGTGAGAGAGAAAAGAAGTATCGAAATGGGTGACGTGTGAAGTGATATTTACGCAGTTCAGGCGATAGCCTGGACTAAAATATCAGTATACATTAGGATGTGTATGACCAGCGTCAAAAGCAATGAAGACTAGCATAGCAATATGTTATCAGTGAGAAAGGAAAGGAAAGAAAGCGTTTGATAATTAGGTGGGCAATGATAGTGATAGTGGAGCACGCAGAAAGACGCTAATGCACACAGATAAGCCCTACAGAGTCCTTGATCATGTGATATCCTCAAAATTATGTCCAAGCTTGTTGTTGAGTTGAATTGAAAGAGAAAACCTAAGGCAGCAAGCATAATATTGAGCTCTTTCCCTTCAAAGTGATTCGATAACTTACGAACTCCCTACTCCCCAAATAACCAAATCTTACCGTTTTCTCACGAACCATGGATCCTGGACGAAGAGCCATGTTGGAAGGTCGCGCACCTCGGGGAAGAGATATCACATCTCCACGTCGCGACGATGCCAATCGAGTTTCAAAACCACAACGACCGGCAGGCAACTCTAATTCTAGGCCTTATCGCAACAACCAAAGTCTCGAAGACGAACAATCAAAGAAATGGGTAGCAGAAGAGGATACTTTTGTTTTAAAGCAAGCAAAGAAGAAGGCAGATATTAGAGTTAGAGAAGGACGAGCGAAACCAATTGACTGGCTGGCGGTCATTCTTAGAGTGATCGATCCCGATAAAGATCTCCTTGATGCCGACGAAGAAGAGGTTCAACTCGATGTTGTAGATCCAGAGGGTGTGTTTGAAGGGCTCAATGATGCGCAACTAGGAGAGCTGGAGACTGACATTAATTCTTACATTGCTTTGGAGAAGAACAAAAAGAATCAAGATTATTGGAAGACGATGCAAATCATCTGTCATGAGCGCCGTCAGAAATTAAAACCAGTCGGTCCTAATGAACGAGCTGTAAGCTCTGTTGCTGCAGATGTAGATAAACTACTAGGGCCCAAAACATATGAGCAGCTGGAGAGTTTGGAGGGACAGATTAGGACAAAGCTCCGTTCGAACGAACCGATAGATACAGATTATTGGGAACAACTCTTGAAGAGTTTATTGATTTGGAAGGCGAAAGCTAAACTAAAGAAGGTGTACCAATCTGTGATGGACACTCGGCTCGACGCCTTACGAAAAGAACAACAGGAGGAGGCAGAAAGTGTTCAAAAGAAGTTACAAGTACTATTGTCTGGCCCAGCGCCAGTGGTTGAAGAGGGATCCGAAATACCAAATTCGATCGCCGCGCAAACATCTCGTCGTCAGCCTCACTTTGCCTACTCAGAGAAGCATGACCCAGAACCGTTACTCAAACTACGGACTGAAGACAAATCAGGCGAGATTATTGAGGAATCTGATTTCCTCAAAAAGATTGTGGCCGAGCGCCGCAAGTTCTTAAAGCTAGGTTACGTGCCTTCACGTCCACTTGGTCCAGAGAAGAGTATTCCAGGCTCCGTCAGTAAACCCAGCACATCTGTCAACAATGCGCCTCCAGGTACACAGCGCTTTTCCGCCGTAGTCACTGAAGATTTCTCACAAGCTACAAAAGCATTGTACGATAGAGAGGTGGCAAGAGGGGTGAATGAGAATGAGGAAATCTTCACCGCGGAGGAAAGTCTTACAACGACTTCGGCTCCTCAATGGGCAGACAAATACAGGCCAAGGAAACCGCGTTATTTCAATCGAGTTCAAATGGGTTACGAGTGGAACAAATACAATCAAACTCATTACGATCATGACAATCCCCCTCCAAAAGTCGTCCAGGGTTACAAATTCAACATATTTTATCCCGATCTTATAGACAAAGCGAAGGCGCCAACATTTCGAATCATTCGGGAACATGGTCGAAAGAGAGGGGAATCATTTGCGCCTGCTGGAGAGGAAGATACGTGTCTACTTCGCTTCATAGCTGGACCTCCTTATGAGGACATTGCCTTCCGTATTGTTGATAAAGAATGGGATTATTCTGCGAAGAAAGATCGTGGCTTTCGCAGTACTTTTGACAAGGTATGTGTGTGGCTTTAATGTTCTGTTGTTCTGCATCTTGTCTACCCGTCATGCAGTGACAACCTCCAAACCTTACTTCTGTTTCTGAAGCTTGTTCCTTGCTGACATATTCACCAGGGCATTCTCCAATTACACTTTCAATTCAAAAAGGTCAGTAACAATCATAATAAAACACAATATTCCCACTTTTTAAATGAAGCTAATCTGTCATTTAGATATACTACCGAAAGTAATCACGATTCGCAAGTTTCCTGCTTGCCCCATTGTGGCACCAGAGTTTGGGAAGTATCAATTTGGTTGAGATTTTTCTTTAGCAATCATTGAGCTCACAAATAAACATCCCCAGATTTCTTCCACGTGTGTTATATCACACAAAGGAATTTTGTACTTCCGTCAAAAATAATACTACGTACATGACAGCAACGATTCGATGCATGAGAGCAGCGTTAACACGGGAAAATGAAATGAGATCATCAAAACTATCTATACATGGAAGCATTAACACCGGAAAATACAATTGAGATTAATAAAATCCTTTGTGTATCTGATAACATTTCTTAAAAGCTTTAATAGTAATAATTTCGAACTATTGGCACAATTTATAGCAGTAATGGGATGGAATCTAACGGTTTACTAGACCTTTTTCTCAACACGAAGTAGCTGCGTTTTCAAACTTGACACAAAACTCCGGTTCGGCTTTCGTTCGTGGGTATCGTTAAGATTGCTGGTTGAGTAAGTCGAAATGGTTTTACGGGTGGCTGATTTCCACATAGTCCAGTTACTTCAAGCAAAAACATCTCTGTGTTCCTTCTAGAATAAGAATCAAGAACAATTGAACCAGACAATTCTTTGTGATTGTGCCCGCTCGAGGCTGACGGTGGAACATTAGAATACTCTTCTAGGTTTAAATTCAAACAATGCCTCTCCTGGCACAATCTTTAGCGTTATGCAGCAGCCCGTTTTCCTCTCTCCCTGTATGACCTGGATATGCAGACCTACAGCCCACCTATTTACAGCAGAACAACAAGCGATTGCTATTATGAAAAGGTCATTGTAGAGCTCACACTGTTTTTGGAATGTTGCTGTCCGGGGAGCCTGTTTGCACACACGTCAAAGGCTTGCATCCATGTGCTGGCATTCGCTCTCCTGCATTATGGCCTTGTCTTTTCAGGACTCTATGCCCATAGTCACAAAGCTTTCAATGTTCCCACTGCTTCTTACGTTCTAGATTTCCTCTTTTGAATAACTACACCCGAAGTCCTTTGCTATCCCAATTCTTTGAATTCTCCGAGAAGACAGACACTATCGTCTTACAATAGAGCAATCCATCTTAAGGGTAGCACTTCGTTCAATAGACACATCATCGGCAGCGAGGTTGAGTAAATTGTTTTCAGATGGTCCTCAATATGGATTCCGATCACTTTCAGCAGAACCCTCAACATCACGATTTGCCTTGGGACTTTCAAGCTTCGGAGAATATTGGAACAACAGCACATTCGCAAGCTGGTGCTATATTCCCATCATTTGATGGTCTACCTCGAATGGGTCAAGAGCAGTACTTCATGGCTAGTTCATCATCATCTCCTATGCCCAATAATGACTATAACCTTACTTCATCGCAAATGCCGGGCTCTCAAAACTTAACATCTTGGACCCATCAAGCGCCATCAACTTCTGTTTTTGCGGATGACCAAAATGGTTACTCTTACGATTGTCCAGCTGATCTCTCTGGTCTTGAACAACAAAATTCTTTGAAAGCTTTCGATAATGTTCCTCGAACTACCTGGCAACAACCGTATGCTAATATGGGCATGACCTTACCGGTATATCCTTTTGATACTCGCGACAATTTTGGATCTATGGTATCATCGAGGGCTGACCATGGCGAAAGATCCGACGATTGCATCATGATGGATACCACACAGAAGGCCATAAATTCTACATCTCCTTCCAGCTTATGCTCTGAAGAAGATGGACACAGCTCTCGCGAACGTACTGCAATGGATGTCGACGCTGATGGTCATGGCGCAGATGAGCAACCATATGCAAAATTGATCTATCGAGCATTGATGAGTGCACCAGACCACTCCATGGTTCTACAAGAAATCTATCGTTGGTTCCGAGAAAACACTACTAAAGGGAGCTCGGATACCAAGGGTTGGATGAATAGCATTCGTCACAATCTATCAATGAATGCTGTAAGATTTCATGATCAAGTATGCTTAGCGATACTGGGGCTAATATTTTCAATGGCAGGCATTCAAAAAGACAGAACGGAAAATTCCTGGAGAGGAAACGAAAAAGTCCACTGAGTGGGTTTTGGAAGATTTCGCAATCAGAGATGGAGTTCAGTCTACAACTCGATATCGCAAGGGGACAGGCAGCAAGAAATACGCAAAAGCAGAAAGTACTCCAAGTCAAAACTTTCTAGGTCGGCACAATTATAATGCGATCAGAAAGCCTTCCTTTCACTCTGCTGGCAAGGGAAAGTTGCAACGTCAAAGAGGCAGAGATGATTCAAGTTCAAGAAGAATGCTCTCAACATCCTCTAGATCTGAACCAGCAAGATATCCAGGTAGCCAATTCCATACCTCAGATGTGACTTCTGTTCCAAGATCTCCACGACGACTACCTCTGACACCTGCCCCAGAGAGCTCCGGAACTTACAGCCCCGTCATCAAAGAGGAAAGCTACAATCCTGCATATGATCTCTACAGATTTGAGGATTGCCAAGGAGTGCTTCCCGATGACCAAGACCCGCTTTTTATGGACAGTCAAAATCCACAGTTCATGCAAGTTCATCCGATGTGCGCGAGCAACCAATACTAACCATGAAAATTTGTTGGAGGCCAGAGTATCAGAGTGTTTGTTATGTATTGTAAGGGTGGCAGATCTGCTTTGATACATCGAATAGATGCACATTTCGTTTGCTATCAAAACATTGCATTGCTGGGGGTTCATTGATTGTATGTACTGGGATCTAATGTTGCGGTTCCTTGTCTATTTGCTATAGCTTGTCAGGAGGGTAATTGTCCAGGATCTCTAATTTCTTTGATCAACGGCATCAGCGGCAAAATTTCAAATATCATGAGCGTTTGTATGTAGGGGTATGCCAAAGTTGTTTATCATTGTGATGGGTCATATTCTTGGTGTTCTTCATGAATTTGAAATGTTGTGTGATTTGCATGAGAAATGAAGTCTTCATTCCGGGTAGTGATTTCCATGCTATTCTGCGCCGGCTATATGCTTAGATATCATCATTTTCCCTGCAGTACGAAGTAGGATTGATCGGTATTGCCTCTTTGCATCTTTGATCTACTCGAGGGCAGGGGATGTAGGGTTCGATTGCCTCAAAGTACACTCCTCAACAAGAATTCCCGTGATTAAAATGAGGTTGAAATGCATCACCCCACCGATATCCTGGGAACTTTGTTGGTTAGATTCTATGCGGTGGCCCCGCCGGATGAAAGTGCGCGCCATCCTTCGATCCAGTAAACCCATAAGCATGCAGCATACTCCACTATCCAAAGTCCAATAGACGGTCCTTAGCATTGTTAGCGTTCAAAAGGACCTTGTCCCTGTCTGTATATTGTAACCACACCTTGCTTCGAAGATGTTGAAAATGTCATCGGAATCCTTCTTCGTAGTATATTACGTATCTACCAAGATACATCTTTACCATTACCATGAGCCTATGCTATTAAGTGTACGCTCCTTCGAGCACAGCATTTCCATCAAGAGTTCTTCATCTCGATTTTCAGCTCCAGGAACCAGGTTACTGGACCACGTCCTACTATGTGAATCCCTCGACGGAATTGAAAAACGAGCTCTGTTACAACATCAGATGGCTAGGAGCTCAACTACAGTACGACTTCGAAAGCATATACACACCATTCGATATGCAGAATATCCACAATACGCCTCCCGTCTTGAATCAAGTTCCGTTTTCGATCAAACGAACGTTCCGAACTTTCTGGTGGTGGTGACAGGTATCATTGAAAGCCACACGAGTAAGATACCGGTTTCGCTCTTGCAAACATGCACTCAGACCGATCGGGAACCCGGAAGAGGGATTGATCGTGACTATCGGCGAAGAATAATCCTTTCGATGCCATTCAGAGATGTTTTGACGAAAAAAACAACGCGCCAAGTCCACATAATGACTGTTGAGAAGGGAGGTGTGCAGAGGCAGCAGCCACAACGGCTTTTCGAAAATTACAAAACATGACACTTCCCGCGAATACCGGGCCTCTGAGGATTCTTTTCTTGCTCATTACAGGCATCAAGGTCTGAGCCGTTAATATACAGTATACCTATTTGCTCTATCCTGTCATCAGGATTCATTTCCTGTGCATGCACCCATCATGAGCGCAGACCTCAATATGATGAAAAATTGCTCTGACGCTCTGCATTTCTCTTCCGCAATATGACAGAAGCTTATTTTCGAATCAACAGGCGACTCAGATCAGTTCCATTCATACTTTTTTTTTTTTACAACAGAAAGGTGGGTCATTGATAGGGGATCGACGAGTATGTCGGCATATCAGCCGCCTCTGCATCGCATCACATCTCGCATTTCCCGGATGACTCCGCTAGGACTACCCGTCAGATAGTGTGAATTGAAGAATGAGACATCGCTGTATCAAACCATACCAGAGATATCCCAGTACCCGCTGTATCCACCCAAAACATACGATGCCGTTTCCAATAACGATACGAGATAAGTCCCCTTTTCAAGGCCTTTTCAGGGTCTTTTCAGGGCCGGAATTTGAACGAGATAAACGGGATATCCTCCGAAAATATGATAGGGATTTGTCAAAAGCAAACACTTGAACGATTTGACACATTGGACTACCCCTGAAGCTTAATTTTCTGTCTGCAAGAAATTTGGCTGCCTGTGTTCCTATTAGTAAGCTCAGAAATATCTTGTCAATCAATACACGCTTACTACCAGCTAAGCAGAGTGGCTATATGTAACAAAGCGAGCTCTTAAATGGCGAGGATTAGAGAAGTATGATGAGAAAAGGCAGAGATGGAATACATCATGCCCGGCTAGTCACGTGACAATTCACATGATCAGTGCTTCGGTCCCTTTGTGGATTTTAGTCTCCACCCTTCACTTTCAGTATACATCGTCCGAGGTTCCGAATAATATCCAGAACCCTAATAAATACAAGTGACACTTTCTGAGACCGACCACGGCCGGTAGCATTGACTGATAGATCTTCCGCAAGGGTACAGCTCACCGGTCGGAAGAAGTTATTGAGTTCCACCAATAATCAAGTGCAAAGAGAGCTCAAAACAAGGATGAAGCTTTCTTGTACCTGAAAAAACAAAATGAACCAATACAATGTATTAAAAATTATATAGGGTTCCAATTTGACGTGGGGTTTTATTCCCCCATGTTTCCTTTTCATAATCTGGGGACGAGATTATCTCCATATTTTCTTAAAGATGGGATGAAATGACAGGCTTATGCTCCAATCATGAGCTCTCACCGTCTTCGTCACCGAACCTAAGCCAAGGGGACAGGTCCGGAGAAATAGAATCTCCTTAATTCCCCTGAAAGTAATATGGAGGCTTTTCATGCTCAATTTAATTTGGAGACAGGGCAGTATATAAGTCCTACCAGACCCCGAGCATAGCTATGGAAACTGCCAAGCTACTTCTTCAATTACTTGGGCAACTGAAATATCGGTTTCGTACTTCAAGATGCATTTTCAATTGAGCTCCGTTCTTTCAATTGCTTCCGCTGCAGTTGCAGTTGCAAACCCTACATTGCAAGACGCTTCATGGGATCAGGCGCTCGCTCGTAGAGGTCACCCAAAGCACACATCATCAAGGCCAAACGTACAATGTCACCCCAAGAGTCCACGTACACCTGCACCTTCTCCGCCAGCCAGAACTAAGACATGCTATGTCCAGAGTTCCGGCAATGGAACAGATGACTCTCCAGCCATTATGAGCGCACTTCACGAGTGTAACAACGGTGGTCATGTAATTTTCAGTGAAGGTGTGACATACTTGGTTGGCACAGCAATGGACTGGACTTTCCTTGAGCACATTGATCTCGGTATGCAATTTCCAATACTACGCCAATCAATGCATTTTTTTTTACTAATGACTATTGCAGACATTCAGGGTGAAATCCTCTTCTCAGACGATACGGATTATTGGCAAGCCAATGCCTTCCCATTCGTTTTCCAAAATGTCACCTCATTCTTCAAGCTTGGAGGAGAGGATGTCTTCATGTATGGTGGTGGTACTCTTAATGGAAATGGCCAAGTCTGGTACGATCTTTACGCCAGCGACATCTACACACTCAGACCAGTTCTTATCGGAATTGATGGACTCAAGGACTCTATCTTGAGCGATTTGGTTCTACGTTATTCACCAGAGTACTACAACTTCATTGCAAATTCAAGCAATGTTGTATACAACAATATCAACATTGCCGGTGGAAGCACGAGCAAAAACCTTGCAAAGAACACTGATGGATGGGACACATACAGAAGTGATAACATTGTTATCCAGAACTCTGTCGTCAACAATGGAGATGGTAAATACCCTTCCTTCCAGACTTTGAAACCTTGCTAATCAAATTCTAGATTGTGTTTCTTTCAAGCCCAACAGCACTAACATCTTAGTTCAAAACCTTTTCTGCAATGGTTCTCACGGAATCTCCGTTGGATCCCTCGGTCAATATCCTGGAGAATTTGATATCGTCGAAAACGTATACGTCTACAACACCTCATTGCACAATGCCACCGACGGTGCACGTATCAAGGTTTGGCCAAACACCTCATCAGCTCTCAGTGGTGATCTCCAAGGTAAGAATATCCCCCTACGCTCACCTACCAATTCCACAACTAACACACCTATAGGAGGCGGAGGATCTGGCAGAGTAAACAACATCACTTACGACACAATGTACATCGACAACGTTGATTACGCCATCGAGGTCGACCAATGCTACGGTCAAAAGAACCTAACCCTCTGTCTCGAATTCCCCTCTCCTCTCACCATCACCGATATCATTTTCAGAAACTTCACCGGCAAAACTAGCACTAAATACCAACCACAGATTGGTACATTTGCTTGTTCGAGCGAGTCAGTTTGTAACAATATTGTCGCGAGTGGCATCAACGTCTTGAGTCCTAAAGGTGTAGATGAGGCTTATTGTCTTAATGTTAATGAGACCGCGTTGGATGTTACTTGTACTACAGATTTATTGGGGTTTAATTAGGTGGATGGATGTTGGTGGCACTCAGTTCATGTAAAGAGATGGTATATAACTTGAATGATGTTATGTTAATGTTATAATTTTGTTAAGATAAATTGGTCTTAATTATGTGAAATTTCTCTGCTGGACGATGCTTTTTTATCTTATCATACAAGTGTACAATTTATATGAATACCCCTTTCATCTCACTATTTTTTTTGTATCGCTTCTCTCGTCGCACATCGCACTTAAAGCTTCACAACTCTCGGCCAAACTTACACATATACACACATCATTCAATTAAGGTAGCTCAAGAACGACGCGTTTCTACACTTCGTAGCCTATCCAAACTTTTTCTCATAATTTCGTCCGAAAATTCCTTTTCATCACTGTACAAATCTCATTCAGATATTAACTCGTATTTAAAGTTTTATTTAACGCTTGTTCCATTTAAAGTTACTCTGAGCCCCTTTTTAAACTTATTTATTAAGGTTCCGATTAAAGTTGTATTTAAGGTTTCATCGGACGTTGCGAATCTTATATCTGAAGGTGGGCATGAAATTTCATTCGGGTTTTGTGGGAAGTCTCGTCCGAACTTAAATATACTGCAAGTTTCATCTTGATATTCGTTTGATACTTCTTTTGCTGCTTATCTAGTTGAGGAATGATAAGAATAAGAGTATACAAGTTGTGTAGATTCCATCCTACACTTCTGGGTAGTTAGCTTTTTTTTCTTCTTTTTTTTCTTTCTTTTTGGTTCATTTGATGGAGGTTCTCAGTAATGTAGATGAACTTGACGCTGCTCTCTATCGAAGAAAACGATTGAACGTATTCTAACAGAGGACTAAGTGCATACGCATTGTATATGCGTATGCGTACTAGAGAGCTTTAGATCCGCTTGATCCTACTCGTATAGCACGCATTGACTCATATGTTAAATTCTTAGGAATACATTGGAGCAGGACTTGATGCATTAGAAAGAGTGTTGACACCTGCCATTGCCGCAGAATACACCAGATTTCCTGATACCTTGAATCAAGCCCATTTTTAAACAATAAGGAACTTCAAAATTGGCTTTGTGGTGAAGATTTGTGGCGATGAAATTCTAGGGATTAACGGTTGCTTTGAAAACTGGTCGGTGAAGCGGTAAATGTGGTATTTGGTAGACTACCTATACTTTTAGGTTATTGATTACGCTGAAGACAGTTCCAGTGAAGGTGACGTCGGATTGTTATACTTGGTATAGAAAGCTAGGAAGATGACGTCGAAGAATAGACTACTGGGGATCTTCTATAGGCCTTGCCAGTTACGACAGGAAAGATGAGAGGTGCGAACGTTTGATGAAATAATCATAGTACTAGTGATGTAGCCCGCTGTACCGTGCATGAGTTCAAACTTGATCTCAAAGTCGAGATAACAAGTAAGTGATAATTGAGGAGATTGCATTCACTAACTGAATAGTCGAACAAAATCTCCTAGACCTTATTGCGTATAATTGGGAAACACCTAAGATCTTGAGTACCTAGAAGGTAGGTCGCTTTGAATAAAGTTTAGAAGATACAGCAGGATTTGCATCAAATCAATGATCGATGACGTCCAAAGAACCTTCACTGAATATGTGAGTCAACATAAATCTAACATGATCTGAACGGTCATTGAATCGATCCTGAAGCTAAAGAAGCGTCGATAGCATGCACTTGCTTGCTATGAAGACAACTTCCTAGGCCTTCTCTCGAGAAGATCCCCAGCCCGTATATTATCGTAAAACGGTCTATAAAGTAAGACTATAAGGGTAGCAGGAGGTATTTTTACGCATGCATTCTTCCATTCCATGTAGATGGATAGAGATACTTGCATGTAGCAGATGTCCTCTCTGTGCTTCGGTGTGTATATCTTTGCCCGAATTCAATTCCAATCAACCAATATCAGTCGAACAAGCAGCTCATATTGGCGCACCCAAATCGATTCTGAATTTTTTGAAAAAGATCATTAGCTTCTCGAAATAAGTTTTGAAGGTAGAGATACTAGAAGACTACCTAGGTAGCAACAATGGATATTAGATAAGTCTGAAGTGAAATTTGAATGACTGCTTTTGATGGAAGGTGCTGTATAAGTGATGTTGAAGAAGGAGACCAAAAAGGAATTACTCGATAATAAAAAGCGAAATAAAACTTCACTCTTGATGTTTACTTGCTCGTGATAAAAATGTCAACAAAGTGTAATCCGGATACTGTGCTCTCAATGATTACCTAGGTTACCTTCTAGCTGCTCATTTTTTACGCCACAAATTGAGCCACGGCCTCAACTCCTATGGCTGCAAAAATTCAGCCAGAACATCTCCATACTCGAACTCTTTCGGTTCCGAGAGACTAAGTAGAATTCCACATTATTACCTATAAGGTTAATCTTTTAACCCCCATTCTCGTCGGCAGTCAAAAACGAGGAAGAAAGAGGTGTAACCGTGTAATTTCGAACAAGGTTGGCATAGACACCTTAATACACAATCCATGGCGGGCCCATTTCCTCGTTCGGGACCGAGGATTATAGCTCTGCCAAGCTCAGCAGTAGATCGTGGCTGCGAGTATCAACCAAAAGACATTTGCATCGCTACAGCTTTACAAAACTTACCTACCTAGGCAGGTGTCACAACGAACGTTGCCCAAGCCCAAAAGATCCTGTACTCCGTAATTCAGTACTAGTATCATCCGACCACCATCGACTTCCAAGTTCACAGTTCACAGTTATACTGCAAATGGCATTAGAATGATTCGGGCCTTTCTTTATCATCACCAAAAAGATTGTGTACCGAATTGCCACCTGCCTAACTTTGTTTCTGAGTTTAAACAGACTTCCTAAATCCTCATGTCTGGGTTGAACTTGCACGCGCGTCTTTTCCTGGTCCCACATGCAACTTTTAGCTATGTAATGGCAATTGGCGGCCAAGGTCCACCGATCCAGTTATCCATAGATGAGATCGGCCTAGTCCTTCAATTATATCTAATATCATAGCATGGTGCAAATCTTGGCAAATTCCAAAATCTGCAACGCACTACCGATATTCAGACAAGCGCCGCTAACACAATTATGTAATTCTTCTGATGTTTCGAACCCGATTCCCGGACGATTCTTTTACCCAGCTTAGGACAGAAGCAAGTCTCTTTGGGGGATGGAAAGTAATTGGAGGTCCAAAGATACTACGATAGATTTGATTGATGTGCTGGATAACCCCAGTGCACTTTTGGCCGTACAACAAAGAGAAGGAGAAGGAGAACAAAAAGCACAATCGGTCACCTCGGCTATCTACCAACCTTTCATATCCCCATATTCCGGTACTTCTCTGGCTCACCACCCTTGGCATGGAACTGGAGGCGTAAGTCTTGAGCCCCATAGCTCCCACCGGCAACGATTTTCAAAAAGTTACTGACAAAAAATGTGGGTTTAATCTTGAGCTTTGATGAACTCGGAAAGGTCAACTTCAATCTTAGCATTCACCAACTTATGTTTTTTCTTCAACGATCTATACCTTCCACGCCTTGTACTATTATTTACAACAATCCTATCTTCCGGTTCTTGACATGTTCTAGGGTATTTCAATGACTACATACTTCCGAAGAGATCGATTTTTGGGTGTTGTTTCGAAACAGTACAAGATGATGAATAGTTCGCAATTCATCTGTTTACTGCAGTCCACGCCAAAGAGGAAGCCCTGTGCAAGCATTGTGGGGACCGATCGTGGCACCCTGCTAGTCAATATACAATTTCGAACATGGGTTCTGACTTCTCCCATACCTCATCTGGTTTATCTCTGCCCGATATTCATGTGACAAGAAGGAGACCCCTTTGCCTTTTACGTCACCCATAGACGGTAGGATGCATCGAACCTGAAGATTTTACTGCAGGGGAAATAGTCCAATTATCTCAAGTGTCAAAATACATGGCTCTAGCTCTATCTCGAAGCCTAGACCCTGGCAAAGTCCGATGAGACACTAAGTATATATCTGAAGTATTTTCTCTTCCCATAGAATCTTTCTTTTCTCATCAGCTTTTCACTCGCCAGTGATATCCTACTTCTCCGTTCTCTAGATATCAACAAGTCGCCATGCGTTCTTCTACCTTGGCAGTTACTGCTGCTGCATCCGCTGGCATTGTTAATGCCGCAGCAAATTCTACTCTCAGTGATATCTGCACAACCTCCTACATCCAACAATCTCTTCCGGACCCTGCTACGATTGGCCTTGCCGTCACTCTCAACTCGGCATCCGTCACGGCTAACGCAGTCTCCAACACTACTACTACTGGCAATACCTTCTTCCCAGACGCGACAATCAGTTATTGTAATGTAACTTTCACCTATTCTCACACTGGAAGAGAGGATTCAGTACTTGTCCAGTATTGGTTGCCTGCTCCAGCAAACTTCCAGGGTCGCTACTTGTCCACTGGAGGTGGTGGTTATGCGATCAATTCTCAAGATCAATCACTTCCTGGTGGTATTATCTATGGTGCCAGTGCTGGTATCACAGACGGGGGCTTTGGAGGGTTCACTAACAATTTCGACACCACTTTTCCCCTTGCCAATGGCACTGCCAACTACGACTCCCTTTTCATGTTCGGCTATCAAGCCCACCACGAATTGAGCTTGATCGGAAAACAGTTCACAAAGAACGTGTTCGGCATGGGAGACAGCAAGCTTTATTCTTACTACCAAGTATGTTTTCCTGTGTCATTTTCTGTGTCGAGAACTTAATTATTGACTATCTTAGGGATGCTCCGAGGGTGGACGTGAAGGATGGAGTCAGGTTCAACGTTACGCTGATGAATGGGATGGTGCCATCACAGGTGCTCCAGCCATGCGATTTGCCCACCAACAAGTTCAGCATCTTTACTCCAATGTGGTTGAAAAAACCCTTGGTTACTATCCACCACCCTGCGAGCTGGGTATGATTGCGAACCTTACAATCGCTGCTTGTGACCCTATGGATGGCAAGACAGATGGTGTTGTTGCCCGTACAGATCTTTGCAAATTAAACTTCGATCTGAACTCCACACTTGGTGAGGCATATTCGTGTGCTGCAACCCCCGCTTCTACAAACCCATATAACCCTACACCCGCTCTTCCAGCACAAAATGGTACTATTTCGGCTGAAGGTATTGCAGTCGCTGCTAAGATTATCGACGGTCTCCGCGACACTCAAGGTCGCAGGGCTTATTTATCCTATCAGCCAGCTGCAACTTTTGATGATGCTGCCACCACATACAATGATGAGACCAACAGCTGGGAGTTGTCTATCAGCTCGCTTGGATCTGAATTCCCAGTACGCTTTATTGAACTTCTCGATGCCTCTACCTTTGATGCCGGTACCTTCGACAACGTCACCTACGACACCCTTAGAGATTGGATGTACACCGGATGGCAAATGTATGAAGATACATTGCAAACCACTTGGCCCGACCTCACTCCATTCCAAGCAGCAGGTGGCAAGGTTCTTCACTTCCATGGTGAATCAGACAACAGTATCCCTACCGCCTCATCTGTCCGTTATCACGAGTCTGTCCGCTCTGTCATGTATCCCAACATCACTTTCAATGAGAGTACTGAGGCCCTCGGCGACTGGTATCGTCTTTTTCTGGTTCCCGGAGCAGCCCATTGTGCTACCAACCCGTATCAGCCAAACGGACCATTCCCTCAAACCAATCTCGCTGTTTTGATCGACTGGGTCGAGAATGGCAACACACCTGCTACTCTCAATGCCACCATTCTCCAAGGTGAGTTTGAGGGAGAGGAACAACAGATTTGCGCTTGGCCATTGAGACCAATGTGGTCTAACAATGGAACTACCATGGCTTGCGAATACGACCAAGCTTCAATTGATAGTTGGATCTACGACTTTGACTCTTTCCCAATGCCAGTCTACTAGATTGTGCAAAAGGGTCATGATTGACGAGTAAATGGCATGAAAGTCATGATTTTACATCCTGCTTAATGAAAGTTGACGAGAACCGGTGGGCGATGTACAAATTTAAAAGCTTAAGCTTCTCCTGTATATATTTTTAGTTTGTGAATACTCAAGTACTATACTTTGTTGATCCGCCGTTTTCTTTCGATGTTTTGTGAAGTTCCAAAGGTTACAAAATATGATCTCATAGTCCCTGTATAAGTTTTTGAGAAACTCCTTTCTCTTGGCATTTTTTTTTCGCTTCGTTTGCTTGTCGTTCGATTGTCGTTCCATATTCACCGCAGGATTGTGAAGGTGCAATTTGGAATGAACTTTCATACATATCGTACTCTCTTGGATACTTCAGGCGATAAATACCCTTCAATGTCTGATATCTTATGTGGCATTGATGATCAAAACCATTCGTGGGATAGTGAGATAGCAACTCTCGAGTGGATGGCGAGACGGTAGTTTTGGAAACGCGTTTGTTGGTCATTCCGTGGAAAATCACATAATTGTAACGAAGACCTGATAAACATACACCTACGATATTCCTGAACACTCGTTGCCGGGGTGGTCCATGTACGCTCCCTACCCCTTGCTCCCTTCCTAGACTGCTCAAGATGAGCCCTTTAAAGGTCGTGTGAACACATCTCGTAGCCCAAGGATAACGCAAAGACTTATCTCACTAGCTGCAGGGACTGATAACAGGGCAAGCACGTAGAGAAATAAGGTCTCATTTGCTGCCATTGGCTGTATAAGGTTAAGCAAGGATTAGCGGTTCATTAACCCGTAAATAGCAACCGCCGAAAATCCCTCCGCTTTATGCTTATTTCGAGCGGCTTTGACAGCTGTTGATTGAAGAACAGATTAGCACGAGAGCTTGACGGGGAATATATCTCATGGATTTTGGTTAGCTGATTTACTTGAATACTTTATCGATACGATTGCACCGGCCGTTAAAGAGACCGTTGATATCTCGGAGATCTTTTGCATACGATCATATAAGCGGATATCTGATAAGGCTTAAACGTATAACGTCCTGATTTTTATATTTTTTGAAAGATTTGGAAAGGTCAAGTGCGGATCTAGATTCATGTCAACAATTCCGATCGATGAACGATACTGAAGGTGAACAATTGGATCTGATGTCAAATCCCTCAGATATCCAGGGAGCCATCTCAAGGCCAAATGAAGCTGGTGTGGATGCGGTATCGTTGACCAACATGTATTCAACAGAGCACATCCCATCTACCAACATACATTCCAATCAAAATGTGACGACTGACATTCACACATCCTCATATGGCCACCATGGTAGTGCAGCAGCAGAACCACAGATAGCCGGTGCACCGGGATTGGAGGTAGATTCTGTACAGGTGAGTAGCAAGATATTGATGCATGATATCAAGACTAATACCCGATTAGTCTTCAAATAGTAGTGATGCAGATTCCGCCATGGGTGATTCATTCATGTGGGCATAATTGTCTATTCATAATTCAAATAGCACGATATAGCAGCTAATACTTGATATAGAAGTTCTACAGCTTCTATACGAGAAAGTGTATACGAATATGTAGAGGAAATGGCCGGACATATCACGCATATAATCCGGGAAGTGAGTTTGAACGGACTACACAATGATTTTGCCTGTTCAGTAGCTGACATGTATTTAGAATACATTCTCCCTAATGATGATGCCGAGCAAGAGAGATTGGGTAAGTCAACTATGGCACGACATATCGTGTGATTAATGTAGTTGCATTAGTTAATGATCTCAGATCTGCAACATCACTTATTCTCTTTGTTGTTTGATGGAGTATTACATCTTGCTCCTCTTCCCTCTGAGCTCCACAATGTTTTAGATATTGGGACTGGAACTGGCTTATGGGCAACAGAGTTTGGTAAGGCCATTTTACCACTCACCTATTCGACCTGTTGTTAATGATGAAAGCACCTAACTCAAATTTTCTCATTTCTAGCCCAGAAGTATCCTTCAGCTCAAGTAATCGGCACAGATCTCAGTCCAATTCAACCGATCTAGTAACGCACTATACCAATCTAAAACTCCACATCCGATACTAATAATCGTCTCCAGTGTACCTCCAAACTGTAGTTTTGAGGTAAACGATGCAGAAGAACCCTGGAACTACTCCCAAAAATTCGACTACATCCACGGCCGGGCCATGGTCTGTTGTTTTAGCGATCCCGCCGGCGTAATAAACTCTGCCTACGACTCCCTTCGTCCCGGCGGTTACTTTGAAATGCAAGACCCGCAAATGCCTATAGTAAGCATTGACTCTTCGATAAACGGCACTGCTCTTGAAGAATGGGTTCGAGTATCATGTCTCGCCGCCGAGCGTCGCGGGCGTAAAGTAACAAATTCAAGACACTACGGAAAATGGATGGCCGAGGCGGGGTTCGTGGACATCGTTGAGAAACATTTCTTTTGGCCGTGTAACCCGTGGGTCGGAGGGGAGAAGGAAAGGTTGCTAGCAATGTGGACGCAGCAGAATTTGTTGGATGGTATTGAAGGGATGACGATGAGGAATTTGACGGCGGGGTTGGGGTGGACTCCCGAACAGGTAGAAATTTTGTTGGTGGGTGTCAGGAAGGATCTCCAAAATAAGAGGATTAATTTTTATGTTGATGTGTGAGTTTTGTATTTCTTTGTTAGCTTGGATAATCGTTATGTGTTTTAAGAGGAATAGGGGCTGATAAAATCTAGGGTCGTCTTCTATGGGAGGAAACCAGGATCGGCGGAACTGGAAAACGGGGAGGATTCCGATTGATTGTTTCAGTATTAGCCATGCGTGATTTTTCCACGGCGAAACCTCGGAGTGTAGATATTTCTAGTGTACATATGTTTCGTGTTACTAGAGTATCATCTCGGGTTAGCTGTGCGGGTGAGATTTATGGCAAGAATTTATAAATTCCAAACGTTCAAAACATGTCTGAGAATGCTGGTTGTGAAATTGAGATGACCATAAGACTGACTAAAAATATTCAGAGGGTATAATTGAGGTTTGCGCTGACAATGTCATGCATTCCAGCTGGACAACTAGAGCTTTCTGTTCGCGAATCAGTCCTACAAATGTATTATTGGAACCTCCTGTCATTCAATATCATACCATTCTAGCCCACCTTGCAAAGCTTGCACTAGACAAAGTCGATTGGCGCCGTCAAAGCAGAGTGAAAGTAACAACATGCTATAAAATCCATATTTATCTCTATATGGGCTGTCTATTCTATGATGTCTATTCTATTGTAGTAAGATGTATATAAAGCAGCAAATGAGGATGAAATCAAACATGATAATTCTTGCAGAGGATATCTATGATATAGGTTTATATGCCCCGAAAGCAGCTTTCCCCTCCCAACTCATTCCCATTCTAGGAATCATAATAAAAAATACAAAAAGTGTCAAACAGAATCCGGTCTCGATCTAGAAGTACAAACAAAAACAATAACATAGGAAAATCTATGCAAAAAGCCTTCGGCCAAAATCCAAAAGAATTCGGATACTGAACTACAGTACCAGACATTCCAAACAAATCTTTTCATAGGTATCAAGATATTATCCGAACACCCAAGTCTATCATGCAAACCGCTTAGTGAACTGGGTTGGGCAGAACGCAAGGAGTGACTGGAGCGGCCCATCCCAAAAGTCTGTTTGCAATATCGCTAGCATAACAGCTGGTACCCCATAGTGGTGCGCCAAGATCGGTTCCCTTGACATAGGTTCCGGAGTTGTAGATTCTAGCCGCAGCATAGGCACCTTGAGCGGTCTTTGGAGATCCGCTCTGGGTCAAGCATTGTTGCAATCCGTCACCACCACCTACGACACCATAGGTACCAATTGTTCCATCCTTAACCATGCCGGTGATGGTAGCAGCTGGACATGGGCTTATTGGGTTGCCGTTCATGTTGCAGCTGTGTGCACCGTTGTGGTCTTGCATGAGTCCAGGGTTGAAGACCTGTCCGGCTGTAGAGGGAGCGCGAACACAGCCCCCGGATTCTTGCATGACGATTGCAAGGATGAATCGGGAGTCGACACCGGAAGAGGCGGCAATTGAAGTAATAGCGGACTTGATGTTAGCTATTTCAGCGGGAGAGTTGTTGGCAGCACCGCCGAATTGCTTGCAGGAGGTAGTCATGACGGCTTGGGAGTTGGCCCACCTGGATTTTATATTAGTATGAAGCAATTTGTCTCGCGGGTAGATAATAGAACATACATGGTATCGAAGGTAGTCCATGCGGTAATAGCAGGCCAGTTGGATCCATTACCGGTGAACATCTTGTAAGCGACAGCTCGCTCGACAAGGTTCTCAGCTGTGGGCTCTGCAATAGGAGTTGGAGCTGCAAAGGAGACCGATGCCATGGCAAGGAGGGTGATGAAAGCTTTGGAGAACATATTGAATGATGAGTATATACTACTGGAAATGTTCTAGAAGGACTCTGGAAAGGTCTGGAAAGATTGTTGGAAGAAGAGAATGCTTAAATAAAAGGAGTGTATGTGGTAAGTTGGTTACAAAGGAATGTGAATAAAGAAACTGAAGAAAGATGTTTGAATGTTGATGAGAATAGAATGGAGTTGAAATGGTGGATTATTGGAAAGTCTATATACACCTTGAGAGATTTGAAGGAAGGTCAATGAAATGAGACTTCTCATCATGGATGTAGAGGAATATGGAAACATCCTCCATGACAGGACTTAGATCTATTGATGTCGATGCATTAGCCCTTGATACAGAGTATCGCTTAGCAAAGGCACTGTATGAGATGAAACAGCTCGAAATTTGATAAGGCTTAGCTCAGGCACAGGAAATCAGGCACAATCTAAAGAAAGCATCTGGAGTTGAACCCCGAACAATGATCCTTTGATCATAATGTCGAATCTCTCCGATCCTCAAGGGGCACCAGGAAATTTATCCCATTGTGCTATTTAAAAACTGCGTTTTGTCGCGAATTGATTTATCCTCGAACACTATTCGATGCTAAGTAGCTTCGAAATCGCCAAGTCGAAAGATTGAAAGATGTTGTTGAAAGAACGAGTATTATCCGAGAATTCATACAACAAAGGGATACTAAAAGCCCAAAGAATTGTTCATCGAACTCTCCGATGCTAGTATCTATGCCGAGAGTTACACCACCATAGCCCAATTTCCCCTTGTATTATAAAGAACATTGCGCAATTACAGCAGTCAGCTGTCTTCACGTGTTTTTACTCCTACTCCTCTAAGCTTAATTTGCCCATCGTAATCCTCAAACAAGGGATCAGAAGTTCTTGTTGAATCTACCATAATAAGACGCCACACTCATATGTGCCAAGAACTGCGGAATGAAATTCAAGTGGTTCGCTTTGCTACCTTTACTAAGCGAGAAAGGGGAAGGATTCGAGGTGACATTCACCGAGGCCTAGTGAAATTATAAGTCTGGGGACCGAAGAAAATTTAGTCAGCGATGAAGAAGAAGAATAATTATGGAGCCAAGAATAGGTTAAAAGTTCTTATATTTCCGAGGTGTTAAGATGCGGGGATGTGGCGATGCTTTGTTTGAGTTGTAGCCGCATTGAAAATGGTTAGCAGAAAGTTTCACGTTGACGTAAGAATAAGGCTGAGTACTACCAAGTAGGGTTCATATAACTAGGAGGGATGTTTATCGTGAGCTAAATACAACGTAACGTTTTACTTTCTCGTGACAATCTTATGAATGACACGACTTTTGTATATCGTACTGGAAATTGGAAGGAAGATACAAAAATATTCATTTGTCAAGCTCCTACCCAACGAAATGATAAAGTCGATGTCGA
Organism: Botryotinia convoluta; assembly: GCA_004786275.1. Lineage (NCBI taxonomy): Eukaryota > Fungi > Ascomycota > Leotiomycetes > Helotiales > Sclerotiniaceae > Botryotinia > Botryotinia convoluta. The sequence continues at coordinate 66,891 of PQXN01000040.1, read as the reverse complement.
CGATATCAGGAGTGTCACAGCATTCTAGGATTGCTTCTTGATGCTAGGGATCTGAACAGAAAGGGTAAAATCGATCACAAAATTTGCAGTCGACATTCATCGTGCAATCCCTTCATGTATGCGTAATCATATAATACAACATCATGGTCTGAAGTGCTTAGATAACCATATTTTGAAGGGATTGAAATGCGTTTGTGAACAATCAAGAATATTGATCACTTGATCGCTGTTATTATTTCAAAGCACGGATGACTTACTTCTCGAGCAAGAACGGAGATTAGAACTGAGGGAAGATGTTTAGATGTAAGCATGAATTTATACGTAAGTAATGACTGTTAATTCTATGTTGATATCCCCTTTCAACAAACTTAATAAAATTAATAATAAATGTTCTCGCGAAAGGCTCAAAAGATTCGATGCCTCCAGATCAACCACAATAAATGAATTGTCCAGATCCAGATCCAGATATGATATATCCATATCAATAGTGCAGAAATTTGTTATTACCGATCGCCAATCCTGATAAATGAGAAGATAATTCAAATAGAAGGAGCATTGTCCGCTATGTGGATGCATCGGAAGCAGTTTCGTAAACCACCCAACGTTGCTCTGCTGAACTCGGATTTGTGTCTTGTTCAATTTGCGCGGCTGGGTCAGAATCAAGATTTATACTTTGATTATCAAAGTCGCCAGGAGCTGCGCGTTTATTGGGTCCGGTATTCTTCAGAATCTTGTCCTGTCGTGCCTTTTCATGCGCTTGAAAGTCCGGGACTGCGACCTGACGATACCAACCCCAGATATCTGTCTCGTTTTTTCTTATCCATCGAATAATATCCCTCCAATAATAATTCTTGACGATGCCACTGTTCACAACGCAATATGGCGCAATCCATTCGTTTTCGTAAAAGGATTTATCGCCATATGTGCTTTGCGGACCATACCGAGAGTCTACCTTGTAGTGAGCCATTTCATCCTTAATTCTCAACAATGGGAAGCCAGCAGCGATTTGCGCAAATGTATTGATGATAACAAGCTGTCCGGGGAAGTTTTCTCCAACAAGACCCTTTTTGGCACTACGCTTAATGAAACGTTTCATTAATTCTTCGGCGAAGTTGATGTGTGTAGTCACAGATACAAATGGCGTCGGCGACCGATTAGGCCAATACCCATGATTCATAAGCTCTGTCATTCGAGCAAGAGCAGTGTATAAGGGTTTATCGGATGAACCGGCATTAAAGCCGTCTTTCGGGTCATTACATTGGGAGACACTTGCGTTGTCAAAGACTCTGATAGCCAGTCCTGGTTCTATATAGTCACGATGAGGATCGCGTGAGCTAATATCAAACACAAGCTTGTGTTCCGGGAGGACTTTCCACGGGCGAAGATCTTCTTCGCGAATCCTGGTATCATTTGCAGTTGGCTTAGGTCCATATAAGAGGAGTTTCAACTCTCGAGCGTTGGCAGGATATGACTTGCTTGGGCCTTTTGCGTTATGTCTTGGGCTATCTTTTAGCTTGCGGTATTTCTCCTTGATAACTTTAGCAATGAGGTCACGTCTTTCCTTTCCGAGATCAGTGTCTCGATGTAGCATATTGACGAGAGTGGGGAATGACTTTGCTTCAAGAGATAAAAGATGGCAAAGATAGTCATGGTCATCAGGGGCATCAGACTTGACCGATAAGACATTCTCGCTGGTGGCAGAAAGTGGAGTCGAAACCTGACTGGTGAATGAGTTATTTGACGCAACAGCGCCTCCATCGTCTTCCTCGTCCTCGGTATTCTCGTTATCGAATTCATCTTGGATCGTGTCTATAAGTGCTATTAACCATAATTCAGTAATACCTTGGATTCTGCAATCTTACCGTGCACAGAATCGTCAGACATGGACTCATACTTGGGAACATCAATGCCTTCATTGAGCTCAGCTGCATCTGCATGTTCTATGTTATCATCATGTTGATTAGCCATCTTTGATGACTACAATTTTCGTTTCAGAGATGTAGGCTCAAGACTCGGCCGAGGAAGTCACCGGTCTGGCTAAATCGGTATGATCAAAACTCAAATTCCTCCTTGGTTAGATGATAACACTCGGCGTTGAAATTGTGTTCGCGAGACAGGCAATGGTATTGTGTAATGATATGAAAAGGGGCGAAACAAAGTCTTTGGGATCTCGTGAGTTAAGTGGTCAAACGTCGGCTTGAAGAAATTCAAATCGGCGAGAGCTTTAGCTGCAATATTCGAGATACGCCTGCGGGCCTTAATCCTCGAGTCCAATCGACCAAGACCGCAAGACTAGGGAGAATGATAGAAAGGAATCTACCACTATCGACGATCGCACGAGAACGGTGGAGCTGTTAAAGAATAGATTCAAGTCTTGTTGTGATTGACCTTCAAAATCAAATCCCGAACCCCCAACGTGCCTGGTTTCAAAAGCCAATTGTTGCTTGTAGATTGCAAGAGAAATAAAGAGGAAAGAATGAATAGGAGGAAGCGTTTATTGAAGAATTGACATTGTCGATTAGGATATAGATTGCTCGGCCAGAGGAAGGTTGTAGGGAAGAAGAAGTTGTCAGTGGAAAGAAGGGCGACAGTGATGGGGTAAATAGGTCAAACCTTTAGGGCTGTAGTGAATTCCAACAGGACCAAATACATCTCCAGCTTCAAAGTTGAAAGGAAGCCCCATTTCAAAGACGAGAAAGCGAAATCGGGTTGAGAGATAACCTATCAGACAACAGTTCTGACGGTTCTTGCGTCCAGTCTTTAATGCGACTGACATCATCGCCACACGAAGCATCATAAACATAGCATCAGGTTTATATGTACCCGAACCTGAAGAGCTGCTGAGATCCATTTCAAGATTGAGAAGTATGAGGTTTTTCAAGTGATGAAGCTTTCAAGCATTCCTGCACCACCCACCCCCGAGTAGCTTTCCGCACCTTAGTCTGAATTACAGGAGCGATCCCTAATTGCTCGTACTTAGAGCTTAAGATGGACTTAAGGCAGATGCATAAAAACTTATAGGTAGACTTCATATGATGCATGCTTTCCATATAGATCTCACCTCAATGCAGTTGTCCTATCCTTGGGTGCTTGATGGAATGGCCTCATGTTTTTAGGAAGGCATTGTAATCGTATGGCCGAAAAATCACCATGAACATTACAATAAATATGCAATGGAAAATTCATTGAGATGAGGTATATCAATCCACTCGAATTGATGATTGTCATCGCAAGCAAAAACCCTTTTTGATGAAGCTAAGTACGTACCCCTTACCCTTGCCCAGACAAAACGATGAAACGCTCCCTAGCGTTCGGAACATCATTCACTCCGCCAAACCAAAAAGTACTCGTATTATTCCAAAAGACAACCTTTCCTCTATTTTTCCCACATACACACAATGATTTTGCGAAATATATTACAATTATAACATTGTAACCCTCAAGATGGTCGTCAATCGCGATGGTAAATTACTTTTTCTATTTTCCTAATATGCGACGACCTAACAAATATCCCTAGCTTCGTCCTGGTCTACATCTCATCTCTTGGCAGAATTAGCACGACGACAACGACAACAAGATGAACCTGGAGTTCCAGAGAAGCCCGTGTGTGGCTCGGGGGTTAAAGGCAGTTATAATACGTCGGCACATGTATATGCGCTTGTGCTAATACTTGTACTGAGTACAATCGGTATGCTACATTTACCCTTTCCTACTTTGTGCCATCTAACATCTTCTCGCACAGCATGTGGATTTCCCCTGATTTCTCGCCGTTCCTCGAAATCTGAAGGCCCGAATCGTTTTATATTTCTCTCTCAACATTTTGGAACCGGAGTCCTTATAGCTACAGCATTCGTGCATTTATTACCAACAGCTTTCATGTCCTTAACGGATCCATGTCTGCCCTATTTTTTCAGCGATGGATATCATCCTCTAGCAGGACTTATTGCAATGTTCAGTGCACTAGTAGTTGTAGGACTAGAGATGTTTTTAACGACTAGAGGGGCAGGCCATTCACATTCACATGGTGGGAATTGGGACGTTGTGCCCGGAGGGGAGAATGAAGGAGCACAAGGAAACGGGAGCGCGAAGAAAAAGGGGAAGCAAGCGAATGGCAGATTAGGAAAGATTGGTCTGAATCGTCGGCCGCAAGATATAGCCTTGGAAGATATGGGAGAATCTGAAGGACTTGTGGCAGGAGTCTCGCCCCTCCCTGTTTCAACACCTCAAACTGGACCTACCGAGAGCTCCGAGCGCAAGAAATACCAAGACGTCAATATCTCAGACGACGAGTCTGATCTTGACCTTGAACTCGATGAGCTGGATGATCCCCTCTCAAAAGCTCCTACACATTCCCCACACGACCCAGAGACCAGCTCTTCTTCCCCAGTCTCGGCAGAAGATTCCCAGAAACGGCAAATACTGCAATGTCTCCTCCTTGAAGCAGGCATCCTCTTCCACTCCATCTTCATCGGCATGGCCATCTCCGTAGCCACTGGCCCTCCATTCGTCGTATTTCTAGTCGCAATCGCCTTCCACCAATCCTTTGAAGGACTCGCCCTTGGATCTCGCATCGCTGCTATAAATTTCCCCTCCTCTTCTCCTCGTCCCTGGCTCATGGTTCTCGCATACGGAACTACGACGCCCATTGGTCAGGCTATTGGCCTCATTGTACATAATTTGTATGATCCGCATTCAGCGGCTGGACTCTTGATGGTGGGTTTCATGAATGCTATTAGCAGTGGATTATTGTTATTTGCGGGATTGGTACAATTACTGGCCGAGGACTTCTTGAGTGATAAGAGTTATGGGATTCTCAAGGGAAGAAGAAGATGGGAAGCTTTTGTGGCAGTTCTGGCCGGGAGTTGTTTAATGGCGTTGGTAGGAGCATGGGCATAGGAACTGGATGGATGTGTCTCCATAAAAAATAGGTTGTGGATTATTTCCGTACTTCTGTATCATCATTTGCATATCCCATGTTTTGATTGGGCGCTATTTGGGTAGGAAGAACTGCATTGAGCAATGGGCACGGCATGGAGTGCAGGTTTTGGGATAGATATAATCTGGTAGTAGGTTTAACAATACACCACAGCAATACATACTGTACCCGAATGATCTGGAGCTTGACTGATGGCTTCCATATTCGTTCTGTGACTAGGTGTTCCTTTGATGAGATAATTTCAATGTAGGGATTTGCGGTCAGCCAACATATTTTCAATCAAGCTGTTTTGCAAACTGCGATAATCCGTTGGAGCAATTTAGTGTAGCCATGGAAGAGTAAATCTTGGATTCTGGAAACTGCATTGTTGTCGGTATTCCGTCTAGGCTTCTTGAGCCAATATGGCACTTGCTCATTCCCCATAATATCCCCTTTCGAGCTTCATTCTGCAGTCCATCCGACTTTATCCGCGTATCGACCGAGTGTAAACCAAACTTTTCTTCCGATCCAACCACAATCATAAGCACATCACAAATTCGTCCAAAATCTCGCAGCATTGGTAGGAAGCTGAATCAATTTTTCATAATCGACCGGCAAGTCTTAGTGTATGTAAGTGAAGTAGGCCTAACGCAATGATGCAACGCCCTTCCATTCATCCATGACTTCCATCCATTTGACATTGTGAACCCCGAAAAAAGAACAGCCCTCTTTACATGACGACACCAGAGTTGGAGGCAATACGCTGATACTTAGTTAGTTGCTGGAATCACATAACAAGATGCAGAATGTTGTAACTTACTGGCCATAACTCAGCAGCTTCCTTTCCGACTGGTCCAGTGATGGCGGATCCCTTCATTTCTCCCTTGGGGTTGACAATCTGTAGGAAATTTCATCAGCAATTATTTCATCCTCATCACTCAGATTTCGTAATTTGCCCTCCAAATTCAATACATCAAGTTGTGTTTATCGATCGATGTTAATCGCCTCAACTTGAATGTTCCGTCCGCACCCCTTCCCAAATATATGTATAGGAAAATTCTCTACTCACAACACCGGCGTTGTCCTCGAAGTACAAGAAAACACCATCGGTTCTCTTCCATGGCTTTGACTGTCTAACGATGACAGCTGGCATAACCTTTTTTCTTAATTCAGGCTTTCCCTTCTTGACAGTTGCCATAACCATATCACCGACACCACCGGCTGGAAGACGGTTGAGACGGGCACCGATACCCTTGACGGAAATGATGTACAAGTTACGGGCACCGGAGTTGTCGCAGCAGTTCATGACGGCTCCGCTATTTTTCTAGTCAGTATTTGCGCTTCATTGTATTGCGAATTCGAAAAAGGGTAGGTTCGCATAATCAGGAAATATATCGTGGTCGAATTGTTCGATATCGCAAATTGCGGGGCGTGAAAATTAGAGTGAAAACTCACACTGGGAGACCGAGAGTCATCTTAAGCTTGCCACCAGGGGCTCCACGTCTATTAACACCATCACATTAGTTTTCAATCCTTTTAAATTTCATTCTCCTGCCGCATGGCCTCAATAATCCAATGCCATCCTTAAAATCAAGCTTCAATCCTCCCAATTTCTTATTCTTCAGACGTTTCCCCCTCATCGAAGTTCCGGCGCATTCCCTCCACAAATTGACTCCACCAGGCCGTAATAATTGTGAAAAAGGCAAACTCACGAAATCTTTGCCATCTCGACGGTATTGCTTTCGGTATACTGAAAGGGTCGAAAATGTAATTTGTCGAATTAGAGGTTGTCGTCGGTCGGTATTATTTCGAGGTTGAATTGCAAAAAACCCATCTGGTAGTGGAAACCCTAATCTGAAATAAGCGAAAAAAAGGTATGGATCCACTTTACATTGTGAATGGCACAGAATTTCTCCCTCTATCTCGTGAGGTCAACACCAGCATAATTCTGAAAACTTATCATTCTTAAAGAGTAAATATTTATTATTCTAATGGTCCACATTTGTCAACTTTCTGGCATTCACGACTAAATACAAATTGTTTACACCAAAACCCCCAAAATATTGCTTTCCTTCACAATTTCGTTGGCAGTTGATGAATAATTCATAGCTTCTTTAATTACAGTCAAATATATTGAAATCCCTTTTAATCCTAATAACACCAAAGTATTAGTATACTCTCCATGTAGAGGCAGTTGGGTCCGGGGAAACAGAGACAGCGTGAGCTGAAAGGATCCCATCTCCATGAAGTATCATAGTCTGCGAGAATTCCACGCCCTTGTGGAATTCCTGGTCTCGTTCGCCATGTACGCCCTGTTCAGTTTACCATCCCTCCTACATATGACTGAAGAATTACAAAAAGAAATTATGCGAAGATTCAAGACCGATTGTCGGACTCAAAGTTCGTCAAGATTAGTACCGCTCTAAAGGACATCATACAACGCGAGTTTCCAGACGCGTCCGTTATTGTATATATTAATTCATCGGACTGCTGTTCGCCTTAGATTTTGTGTGTATCCCAATGTAGAGACTTTTTTGCCCAGAAGAGCATAGAGCAAAATGTTAAATTCTGAAGCCGTTTGGAATCCAATAACCCCATAATTTAGAAAGCAGACGTAATTGGAACAATATCAGTGTCCTTGGATTTGCTCATGACTGAGTCTGCTCGGCAGTCTCCTTACTTGCTTCTGCTGTCACATTGGCATCTTGTCGTTCAGTGTCGCTTTCTTGCTTTAGTATAACAGGGTCTGCTTTAGGAATGGCTGTTTCGGGCACGATTTGCTCGCTACTAGCGGCAGCTTCTATATCCGTGGCAATATTGGCCTTGGGGGGGTCTTTCGCTGAGGCTGTTGGGGGCACAGGTGATTTTTCGACTTTTTCTTGTACCGATGCTACGGCTGTGGCTTCGAGCGGTTCTGCCATATCAATATCACCTTCGTCATCAACAATTGGCTTAGGTGAGTTTGAGCGAGATGGGGCATCCGATGGGCCTGCTTCAAAGGTTTCGGTAGCTACTGCATCTTGAGTCTTCTGCTCCATGAGCTCTGCATTAACTTTTGCGTTCGCTTCGGTGACAGCTGTTGGTGCATCTTCAATCTCGTCGTGGACTTCAATTTCGGGAGTGGGAACACCACTGTCCATATCAACATCGGAGTAAGTGTGGTTGCGCTGTTTTACTTGTCCATTCTGAGCAAATGCGCCATTTGCAAGATTTGCTTCTTCTTCATCGCCTTCATCGAACTCATCATCCCGGGCCACATGCTTATCGTTTCGGTGCTCGGTATGACGAACATCCATGTTTTCGTCTTCATCGGCATCAGCCATAATATCATCATCTTCGTCCGTTGCTCCAGTCAAGGTAGTACGGGGTACATCTTGCATTTGTACAGATGGGGCATGAGCAGTTCTCTTTAGATTCTCGATGACTTGGATTTTGATCTTTTCGAGATAATCTTTGGAATTAGCGTTCTCCATATTAGAAGCTCGAACATCAAGTTCGTAATCAGGGCCGTAATACTAAATATATGTGTCAATCCTAGAATATTTTCAAAAAGATCCAGCAGGAACCATACCTCGTAGTACTCGTTGTAAGGAAGTACGGGGTCCATTTCCTTGCCAACTAGAACACCGGTCTCAAATGCCCAAGTTCGTGCGACATTACGCATAGTATACCCACCTCCTCCCAGCACTAAAGTAGGCTTGTTAAAACTTTTGACAAATTGAACACAATTCGCGTGGCCTCTCATGCTCAAATTGAAACATCCCAGGCGATCACCCGAAAGACTGTCTCCGCCACACTGAAGAACGATCGCTTCTGGTTGATAGTAATCCATAACACTCTGGATAACAGGTTCAAAGATGGATTTATAGGTGACATCGTCGATGCCATCACGAAGTGGGAAATTGACTGCGTAGTTCTTGCCTTGTCCAACTCCAATATCTCGTAGTTCACCAGTCCCAGGGAAATATTCACCATATTTGTGGAATGAAACTGTCATCACTCTATCTGTCGTATAGAAGGCTTCCTCGACACCGTCACCGTGATGAACATCGATATCAATATAGAGAACTCGCTTCTTGAAGCGCAAGAGCTCGATAATGCCGAGAACGATATCTGAAACGAAATCAGCACGAGATCATGAATACGGAGAAGAGAACTCCTACCATTGACATAGCAGAAGCCACTTGCTTCACTTTTCTTTGCGTGATGTAGCCCTCCGGCCCAATTGATAGCAATATCGCACTTTGAACGATTTAGACGAGCTGCACCCTCCATACTACCACCAGCGCTAATTCCACAGAACTCGAACAGTCCATCGAAGACAGGGCAATCATCTCCGACGTTATATTTCCCTTGTTCCTTAGCGAAAGAATCCATGTTGTCGGGAGTGACTCTCTGAAGAAAGTCGATATATTCATCGGTATGGAATTGGGTCATTTCGTGCCGGGTTGCTGGTTTTGCTCGCTGTCAAGCACCGTCAGTACATTATTAAAATGAAGTCTGCTTGAATCATTTGATGCTCGCCCTTATTTTTTGCATTCGCAAATAGGGTAAGTGATGGCATAGCAATCTTGAAGAAGGGCGTTCTCGATCACAACTCACATAAATCTCCATTTTCTGGTAAACTCCATAATTCATAATCAAACTATGCGCCAAACGTATTCTATGAGGCTTCATAGGATGTCCTGCAACATAAGCATAGTTTCCGACATCTGAATCGTAAAAGTATGCGACCCTCTTTTTGGTGCTTGGCCCATTCGACACCGGATCTAAAGGCGCGAAGGAATTCGACATATTGGATGAGTTTGTGATTGTAACCACTAAGAAGTAACTCGAAGTGTAGAATCAATCGGATAGTTGATAATTGTCGTTGAATTGTATAAAATGTTGGGTTAGATTTACATACAGAGTTGTGGTTGTTGAAGGGCTATTTGAGACGAGGCAGAAAGAATAAATGGGAAAGGTATCCGTGGGAGATAAAAAGGTGAGAGAGAGCTTATAGCAGGGGTCAAGCAATGATGACCGAATGTACTAAAAAACATTCCTATCGCTAATTGGATGAGTGCCACTGTCGAGGCTATATCGCAAGGCTGAACAGTCATGTGTTGTTGATTACATAATGACTTTACCCTTACGAACTTCATGCGCGTTTCTAAGCTGCCTTGAGTTGGAGCTTCACAACACCATTTAATACTTTGACACTTTTCGTTTTCAACCTCATCATCCAATTTTCTCGAGATACCCTACTTTCATTTACTCATAGATTGATCAAATCACAATGGATAGACTAAATCAATTATTGGCCAGTGGCGGGCCTATGGCAGGCGGAAGTCCAGGTGGAGGTGTAAGCTATACTATTTCCAAAATCCAGCACGGCGAGCTTGATTATCTCGAGGATTATTATGAAAGTAAACTAACATAATCTTTAGGACAACCCAGGTTTGATCGATAACTCCGAAACTGTATATATCTCTTCGTTGGCACTACTCAAGATGTTGCGACATGGCAGAGCTGGTGTACCTATGGAAGTTATGGGCTTAATGTTGGGAGAGTTCGTGGACGACTTCACAGTTCGAGTTGTGGATGTATTCGCTATGCCACAAAGTGGCACAGGTGTCAGTGTCGAGGCAGTAGACCCAGTATTCCAAACAAAAATGATGGATATGTTGAGACAGACAGGACGGTTCGTATACCTTTCACTTCTCTAAAATCCGGAAGGTTCTAACATCATGTCTCGCAGACCGGAAACCGTTGTTGGCTGGTACCATTCGCATCCCGGTTTTGGCTGCTGGCTATCATCTGTTGATATCAACACTCAACAATCATTCGAGCAATTGACACCTCGAGCTGTTGCCGTCGTTGTCGACCCTATTCAATCCGTGAAGGGAAAGGTCGTTATTGATGCTTTCCGTCTCATCAACCCACAATCACTTATGCTCGGCCAAGAACCTCGACAGAGTACATCCAATTTAGGACATCTCAACAAACCTTCTATCCAAGCGCTCATTCACGGTCTCAATAGGCATTACTACAGCATAGGAATCGACTATCGCAAGAATGCCTTAGAAGAGAGTATGTTACTGAATTTACACAAGCATGTATGGACCGAAGGTCTGCAGATGGATGATTTCAGAGTCGAGGGAACTCGCAATACCGAGCGATTACAAAAGCTAGTTGGACTTGCCGAAGGCTATGAGAAGCGTGTCAAGGAAGAGACTGAGATGACAAAAGATCAATTGAAGACTAGATATGTTGGAAAGGTTGATCCAAAGAAGCACTTGGAAGATGTTGGCCAAAAGCTTATCGAAGATAACATTGTCTCGGTTTCGAGACAGATGATTGATAAGGAGGCCTCTGCACCAAAGGAAAAGAACGGAGCAAATGGCCACGCACTACAGGACATGGATGTTGATGAAGAATTGTAACGATTTCCATATGATACTGTATAATAGGCGTTTGGCTGCTAGTTAGAGCTTAGCATAAAAACTTCTACAATGACATAGTTGGTCTGGAGGTGGAGTTAATGCAAGCTTAGTCCTGGTCCTCTACTCATTCTTTCCTTTACTGATTATGTGATACGGTAATTCTCGCAACATACAATCGAGACACTGGGGAAAACTGACATTAGGGAGATATCTTTTATTGAGAAACTGTTACAATGTCATTCTATCAATCAAGCATTCCCGGGAGATATTCTAGTTTTTGATAGACAAATGCTTCTCGAATGGTTGGCACGTTTGACACTCAAATTTTAAGACATTTCAAGGAAAACGGGAAGGGAGAGTATAATAGATAGTTCTGTTGCGGATAGTGATTGCTCTTACACCATAAGTATTTCAAGTTCGTATTTTCATTGCGATATTCTACTTCTTTAAGCTAGGTAATCGGCCGGTGGGTAGGAGGCAGGAGGCATGTTTTCTTGATTCACGTTTACACAGCGACTATATCATTTTTCATGTAGATTATACTATGCCCTTTCTTCCATGAATTGGCTTCGTCGGGGTTGAAATGGTAATTTGTACTGTGGCTCAAGTGTGGTAAGCTGAATTCGCGCAATGCGATAGTTTGATCTGAAGAAGTTGATAGGGAGTTTACTCGAAGTCGGAACAGTTTTAGTAATGGAAATCTCTGAGGGATGGGAGAAATGGTGTTGGTGAAAAGTTGACATAGTTCATGCTTCGGAATAACTGATATGCAATCAAGACCTCGTACTGTGCAATAGTGTGATATTAGGGGACAGAAGCCCTCGGTCCACTGCTCTATTAATTTTTGAGTTCTAGAACTTGGGACTTGAGGGTTAGTAAGGAGGACCTTCCTAGGCATCTCGGGCTAGGGGCTGAAAGGGGTTTAACGATTGCATATTGTGGAAGGACGTCACTAGGTACAATTTATGATGACCCGACGGTGCTTAATCCTCGATGTCTGGGTGGGAATGTAAGAAAATGTGAATCTTGGAATGGGTCGTGTAGTTACCAACCGGACTCGTCAACGTGAGAGTTTGGCCATACGACTTCGCTTTATTTCCCAAATTGCAAATCCTTCATACCGCGAGTATAATATTATAAAGCTCATGGAAGTAGACATATCGTTCAAATAACCGATATAATCATCACTCCCGTCCCCATGGGTGGCGTAGCTCAGCGGCGATATCAATGTGCACTTGGTGTGCATTTATCAAGTAAATAATTCCTGTTCGAACCCATACTTCCTCATCAAAGACCCCCACAATTACCCGAAATTTACCATTTGGTGGTTCCGAAACCCTTGCTGAAGCCAAAGTTCTCAGCGATCGCCAAAACGAGTTGAGGTCCCCGCGTGGCGTTGGTTATGGTATACAACCATGACTTTCAGTCATGCAGATTAAACCATGCTCAAGTATGTGGTCGTTGAGTGATTGAATGTATCCATTAAAATTCACTATCGTCCCACTCGCTTGGAATTTATATCTTTTGTTTGGCGTGGAGCTACCTTCATCATCATCATCATCAAATCACGGAACGGCACGGTACATTGGTGGACTGGCTGAGCAATGTTCCAATCTGGACTTAAGCTGAAAAGGCGGACAGCGGGTAGCGCGTGCTACCTGAAAGTCCGATTTGGGTGAGGCGGGGCATAATGGTTCTTGAGAATTGATCTCTCCACATTGCTCTAAAAGTCCTTGATTATTGAACCTGTGAATGCTCAGAAAGTCGGTCCCCGAACAAACGGAAGAAGACATGCATGACATTCGAATTAAGTAGAACTCGTCGGCTCGTTGCAAGGAATCAAAGGCAAGAACCTTGGTCCAATTATTGAAAACGCAGATCATTATGATGCCCACGTTTTTGATCAGTATGAGAGCAGGAGCCAAAATCATTCAAGGCGTATGCAAGTCCACGTAGGCATCCCCGGGACACTCTTTCTCGTGTCATTGGTCGATTTTAGGTTTGCAGCTACCTAGTTCCTGGTCATGGGACTTTCCCTTGTGGTGGTTGGCTTTCATAGCTATCTTAACTTTCTGGTCGGGCAGTCGCATGGTTGAATCAAATTTGTATGAACGTGTGTTATGCTCCATAAATTCGCCAATGGAAATTATGGTATCTGGGACTTCGCACCTGGTTGATTCTCGAGAGTCGACATACGATACTCGACAATATCTTAAGTTGCGTCGGCTGATCATTTCGTTAACGCTGTCAACCTAAATTGGTCGACATATTATAGCCAGTTAATGTTCCTAGGATTCAAGAGCCCGATGCAGAAATTCGAGTCAATAATTGCTGAACGAACTGGTATATTTGTTGCGTGATGATGGCTTCCAATATTCAGAAAGCCTTGTCAGCGGAAAAGCCCGATACCTGGGTAGTGGCAGAGGGAGCTGCTAGGAAGTACTGTGATGTGGTTCCATAAATTCACTTCCACATTCGAAACTGGTAGTCTGTGAAAGCTCGATTTGGCCCATGAGAAGCCTGGCTGCATGATGACTGGGAGTAAATTGATTGGGGGCGTAGAGATGAAGTGGAAATCTAACTTGTAAGTATATTTCCTATGATTCTGATAATACTTCGCGACACCAATAATTGCACAACAACCACTCACTGTCGTCCATGGGAGCACATGCTTATTTCTGTTCACGAAGTGGCCCGCGAACACAGTCAGACTAAGAAATAATTTCTGATCCGTTTCTTAGTGTTACACCGGAAACATTCCGGGAGTCCCCGGTGGAATACAAGATATTAGGGCTGCGAATGTAAACTGGAGCCATAACTGAGGTAAGGCTAGAATATGATCAGCGAAGAGCCTAATATCTTATGTAAGAGAATCGATTTGTATATTTCGTTGATGTTGGCTCAATTGTGTGAGATGAGATGTCAGGTTCCCCAGCGACCGGAATGCGGATACTTATGTTGTGCGACAAATAGCTGGGTGCTTCGATCTCGATTAGGGTACGCAAGGATGCTTGAATCGACTTTTGCACATATCAAAACGCGGAGGAAGCGCTGAAGACTGGAATATATTGGTTCTTGTCATGCGCAAGCATCTGGGCATCCACACATCATCGAGTACGCAAAGAATCTGCACCAAAGAGGCGTAGATGTGGATCTTTCCCTGTGGTGACTCTAATCCTAGACCTAGGTGTGGATAAGAATCTGACTGGTGATTCCTGGTTTGAGTAAGAGGAACTTCAACACTAGGCTTCTTGCCTATGATGTAAGTCGGATATGTTTGACATCTTTCGCGTTTGCAGCGAAGATAATTTCCTAGTAGATAGATCTGACCCAACGACTACCCAGTACATACATAAAGTTCGCGAAACTGTGAGTCATTTTCGGGAGACGGTCATACCATTGGTTCACTGCCGACATCCAGGTACCGTGATGTGAAATGATAGATTTATGTCCCTTGACAATTGCTACCTCAGTAATATGCTCTGCGGTGCTTGAGGTTAATGATTAGAGCAAATGGCTTTAATTCCGGTTGGATGATATAATGGTACCACAGCACGATATCATTATCTTCCTTACAGCAAGCTAATGCAGTGTAATGGTGGGCGAGATTGGCGCCCTAATGGCTCCATAACGTTCCGCACAACGAGCGCGAAGATGAAAAAGCACCAGTGCAAATTGTATTTTCCGAATTCTTTTCGAAAACACATCTTTTTCCTGCATATTGAAGGTGATCGCGTGATAGTCAGGGATGAGGCGGAGGCGGGCAACACATTTGGATGTCACTGTGCCTTGAATGTGACCTGAATGTAAAGAGTAAGGCATGTGACTTCTTATTCGATCAACGATAGGCAATGCACCTCTTCTTCTCTGACCGCTTGGTGTATATATATTTGTGATTGTTCGATGTCGGATAAATTCTCGAAAGGGAATCTCCGATATAAGGGGCTGAAGGAGGTATCTACGAACGGAAACATGCGTATTGCGAGACTTGTCGACGTCATCCAACCCCTATATCCTAGACGCTTTGCATCGAAATCCCTAGTCCAATGTACCCTGCTTCTTCAATTACTAAAATAAAAGTGACAAGCCTAGAAACTGGGAAGAGGCATTCCCCAAAGTAAAAAAAGCTATGATCGGGTATACCTTCTTTCTTATTTAGGTTAGAAACATTGGGAATAACAATATCGGCAGGCCCCTCCCGCTGCAGGTTGTCCGATGCGGTAGTGATATAAATTATATGATTGGCGTGAAGCAAAAAGGTTGAAGGGATTTGGTGGTAGGGATTATGGAAGGATTATGGAAAAATCCTATAATCTTTTCGACCAACTCTTCTCAACCTTTACTTTACGAACAATGCCCTTTTCAAATACATGTACCCCATATATTACCCTTTGACGAATAATATTAAATGTAATCCAAATCAAAATCAACAAGGTATACCTGTAGAAAAACGAATGATCGAGAATACCCGAACAAGAGAGCAGAGCTCGGGGCAGGGCTTTGCAGACTTATGACCAGATAACTACTGCCTTTCGTATTCTTCGGTGATTCACCTTGTCGATTCAAAGTTTACAGGGTGAGCAGACAGCCAAGATGTAACCTTACCATATCGCATGTGTTTTACCTACCTAGCAATCCATTCTCAAAAACAAAGGCACAAACCGATAGCCCCTACCTTTGGTCAATGTCAACCTTACTAGATTACTCGGAATTCCGGATACTCGTGATGAGATGAATCAGAGTGGTCGAGGCGTGCACATACCTCAGAGGTATCTAAGGTACCTTAACTTAAAGGTATCTACCGAGGCCGATCACAATCAGACTCGCTATATCATTCCCGAAATAGCAAAGGATCATACGGGAAGGGTAGGGCATATCCTCACATACTGAGTTCTTGTTTCAGATGATAGCTGGTCTGATTTCCCGTCTGATGATGATGATCTGCAACATGAACAGCAACTTGTCTTAGCATATTTGACATTGACATGGGAGACCACTAAGCGAGACTTACCCTGGATTGCTGGCGCATAGGGCGTGTATATTCAAAAGTTAGACAAAAGTATGTTCGGGGAAGCCGGAATGTTGCGACTTTATCTTAGACATTTAAAAGTGGTACGATATAGTCGGGTAAGTTTCACAAACTCAAATGTGTATTTATTTGCAGTCATTGGAAATTTCCAGCCCTTGCTGACATGTGCTTTCCACATGGTCAGCTTCTCAAACGTCTACTCAGCAATGCATTCACCCGTAGCTGCATGAGTTCAATGCCCTCAAATGCAGGTGGCTGTTAGAGGCGATTGAATCTGCTGATCCATACTCAAATTGTAATTCGGGTCAATTATTAGGGTTGCATCGGATGCCACACGAATTTCATATCCGATCCGAAGAAGTATGAGGTGTAGCAACTTCGCAGCAGTTTTATTTGTATTATCACATCCATTATTACATGCTGAAGCGCTTTGATAACCGTTTCAATAGGCTCAATGCTTGGTATGATTGGCACAGACCTTCATAAGGTGATGAGGTTCTTAAAGATCAACCGATTTATTCTCCTTTCGTGACAGATATCACTCGTCCTAATGCTGTTGAACCTGGACCTGCGATATCCAAAAGAAGAATTGCAGTAGACTAAAAGATTACAACAGGCTATTGATTGGTGGGTTGTGGGGTTAGAGCTGAACGCTTGACTACCGGCATCGATGTGATTTGATACCAACCAAACCCTACATGCTCAATTTTCGGATTTACTTCTTTATTAGGATGTTTAGTGCATACGACGTTAGCTGACAGAGAGCTGATCCGTTCCAAGTTCCAAGACATGGGAGGAGTCTTACAGCAGACCGGGAACAGAAACAGAGACAGCTACCACAGTAACCATAAGGTCTCTCTACCTGTAACAGGACTGGGGCTCGTTATCGGAAATTAACCCGAAAGACCCGGTAGTACCCCATTTGCCTCATTCACCACTTGTGACCTGAACCATCTCGCAAATTTCGATTGAGTGGTCAAAACGCCCAAACTCAAACTTTAAGCGGAATAGCCGATTCGAAAGCTTAAAGCAAAGTTTAACGACAAACGGTTTCTCTCATTTGCGATTAAGTATTATTAACCCTGGCTTAAATGCTTGTCATTTCTCAATGATGAGTTTCCCACTGCTCGCCCCATTTTATCTTTTGTGGCTGATAGCCAAGGCCGTTAAAGCTCAACATATTCCTAGTTCATATTCTTCAAAACCTAGATATATCTCTCAACTCAGCCACATAAAGAAATATCCGAACGATATATTAAAGACAAACCCATTTCACTCCATCATTTTCTTGTACTTATACCTTGAAGTGCTACCCCTGCCCGGCTTCCAATCTTCTCTGCCGCTACAAGCAGGGAAGTTAGAAGATCTACCGGACGAGCAAAAAGGTAAATACAGACTTCCCAAAGTCAATTGGATCTCTTTCAATTAAGCCTCTTCACCGCTTCTGTAAACGCTACGCCCCAAAATGCCTTCAAACGACCACTTGATTTCAATTTGATCTGGAATCTATGATTCCAACCAAATACGCCATCTGCCGCGAACTGATCCACTACTTGGGTCTTCAAGGTACCCGACACCATGGATATGGTATATGTATCTATTTCTCGTAACATCATCCAAACTATTCTTCCCCCCTCAACCTAACTCCACGTATATGCAAGCCACACCAGTTTCGTTAACCGGTGTTCATATTGATTGGTGGGTGCCTAAGCGGGTAAACATTTTTCTCGATTCTGCTATTTGACCAGGATTTAACGTGTTCCGCCCTGTTATTCATCGCTTATTCCTTGATGTGGCATTAAGCAAGAGACTGTTTTGCCTTGTAGGCTTGCCTTGCCTGTGTCTTACCGGGAAGTTGCCATCTCCGCTTCTCGTCTATCCGGTGTTCAAGGGCTCTTTGCATATTAATATGGACTTGCCACCCGAAGCTCTATATCCATCGCATCCCCCGACCCTCATAGCTTTTGACACTAAAACTTCATAACTACTATCACTCAAGTCATCAACCAACAATTTCCTACAGAGCTATCATGGAGACTCAAACTATCGAGTTCACTGTTGAACAACTTCTCGACTTACATAGATATTGGATTACAGAACTCTTTATCATGGACAAAAAGTCCGAGGAGGAAATTGTCAATTTGCTTCATCATCATCAGATAAATGTCACGTGCGTATATCATCTGAACTTTCTTTTTCTGTTCACTACTAACAGTTTGTTCTTAGTTCGCACACTCTTCATTCTTATCTCTCAAATTGGAATTTACTTACTCCACGTTCGTATATCCCAGAAGATTGGTTTGCTGTTCCCAACGCTAATTGGGTCTTGTTTATTTAGGAAAGCGATGATGATTACTCCATCATATCTGCAATCAGCTCGCAATCAGTACTCGAGGGTTGCAAACAATAGCCTCCCCCTCCTCTTTCCAACATAGGACCAACTGCGATTATCTCAAGTTATGCCACCATTTTCAACACAACCACTACTGCACTCACATCCGAAAATTCTTACCCCATCCCCTTCACTCCATCAAAGCCAGTCTTGGAAGGTTTAGGTGCCATTCCTAAGTACTCAACATGCATCGAATTCTACTCGCTCGATCTTCAAGACTATCCATTATTGAAAAGTCGTCGATTCGGAAAGCCCACGAGAGCTATGGAAGATGATGGAAGAAAACCGGAAATATCCGCTTGAGAGTTCTATAGCCTTAAGAGAATTCTATACGTACTGTTACGACGAGGAATGGGGAATAGGGAAAAAGTGCTTTGTTTCATTTTGATTCGTTATTCTTCTATTTATTTGATTTTTTGGGGACTATATAAAAGGGGATTACGGTAATGGGTCGTGGAGTTTTCTTTCATTCGCTGTTTCATCCGCGATTGTTTTACATGTTATGGCTGGCGACGGGCAATTGGCGATTGCGACGTGTTAATGACTGCAAAAGGCTGGACGATAAGGATACGAGGGATATAAATGGTTCGTAGATGCCATGGCGCTGACAGGAGTACTGCAGTTTGGAGTTTCTTTACATTGTTTATCTTGACAGATCTGGTCAGGTGGATGTTGATCTGAGGGTTCTCTTCCACGCGTCCCGAAATTATATAGATTGATATCACTACGTTTCTTTCCCGCGCTGTAGCATAGTATGCGATTTTTTCTTTTTTTGCTATACGATAGATAGCCTGCGCAATATCAAATGGGATGGGATCAGATCAGCACCTTGAAAACCTTATATCTGTCGTGTAACATTATCATCTACTGGAATCTAGACACCAGTCGCACTGCATATTTCACCGCTCTACCCATCCTCACAGATTTCACGAACATAACATAACATATGCATGCAAAATCAAATCTGTGCCTCAATCTGGCCCCCACTCATCTCTACCTCGACCTTACCAGATTATGTTGTTTCCTTTTGTCCTCCACTTTTAAAAATATGAAGTGATAACTACGAGTAATCCCTTTTAATTCGTACACCCCACTATCCCAATATCCCACCATCCCACGACAATGGATATCATCACATGCATGCACATGCGCGTCCTACAATCACCATGAAGCCAAGGCACACGCATCCACGTCATATTTCCCCAAAACAAACTTTATCATCTATTCTCGGACGTACTTCCGAGACTTATCATGTTGAGGCTTCCATTTATGAACAGATTGATTAAAGAGCTAAGCTATGGTAATTATTATGTGATAAAAGTGGCTGGAGAAAGGTTTCCGATGAACGTCAGCAATAAGTTTGCGGGCGAGTAAGAATTGCTTTTGAAGGAAATAAATCTACTAGGAAGATGATCATACCCCGGGAAAAAGGAGAAGCCACACGCCCAATCATTCAAATCTACTGGAAGATTGAAAACACTACCTAGTATCTGTATATTGACAGTGCATCAGTATTAGATGGGAAGTCAACACAACTTACTTCAATGAATATAGATAAATCAATAAATTCGAAGATTATAAGATGTTGTATTCAACCACTAGCTCGAAATTTTGATTGGTTGATTTGATACGGAATTTTGAGAAGTGTTGTGATGTCTTATGTGATGAAGGGGTGGAGCGTGGATAGCCGAGATTTTCCAAGGATTGTGATGGGTTATATGGGGCAAATGTAAATTTTAGCGGCTTGGGATGTTTACACAACATCGAAATGGAGGTGGCACACCTTCTTTGTTTTGAACGGTTTATTTCAAAAGCTTTGAAGTGCGCACTTTTTGATGAATTGCTTGCACTGGAAATTCCTATTTAATATTCTTGAGCATTTATGGATAGCGACTTGATACCTGTGCGTGGTCATCAATTGACTAGACTGCGCGATGGACAAAAAGAGTTGCATGATTGAAAGATTATACAACTTGGATCGGCGGCTCACCTCCCTATTTTTGAGATGGATGGATGGATGAGATTCACTATCGACGTTGGATGCTCACTGTTTACTGACCCGCAATCAGATAGACTGACTGAGCTAATAATCGTGTAGTGCCCAATTTGGAGTTGTTTCGTTGCATGGGCCCTTGATCATTTCATTTTGCGACTTGGTTGCCTTTGAGCTATCCTCTTCCCGGAGAGACAAAAGGTTGACAACCCAAGCTTCCGTCGGAACGGAACTTTAGTCCGAAGTTTGGTACGGCTGTACCGAAATTAGCAGACACGTGCACACGCGTGGTAAACACTCATTTGTGAACCTTGTAGGTACGTCCTCGAATCTCAGCGCCAATACCACCTCCAATCAGGGTTCCGAGATCGTGCTAGCATCTCGTTTCTATTGTGTTCTAGAAGCAGTCAGGGCATAGTGATAAGTATGTTTTTGCTGTCATTGGGCATGTCATTGATTTAAGCAAATCGCGTACTCATTGGAGTATTAAGTGACTGCATAATATGCACGGAAATCGTGAATATGAAACAGAGGAAAATTTGGCTTGCCGGTTTTATGACTTCCTCTATTTTATTCATCTTGAATGGGTGTACGTTTACTAGTACTTTGCTGATAGATGAACCAGGCGGCAATATACCTTCAACAAGGAATGGAAAACGCAACGAGTATTCAAATATCTGTATAGATACTTTCCTTTTCCTAGTGTTTTTAATGGTGCGCGAAATCAATCCATCCCTTTGACTCATCTTCGAAGTTCGCTTTCTCAAAGTATTTCGATGTCGTTATCAGACTCTTCTGTGTTCAAGGACCTCGATTCAATCTGCCGAAGACTTCTTTTTCGAACCTCAAAATATGAAGATCCTGTACTGCGTATCTCAGTCCGAGATTTAGCACGTCTATGTAAGCTGCTGAATGAGAAATATCAACAGTACTTAACGACCACCGCTCTGGAACATGAGGGTCGCTCTTCACTCAAACATTGCCCCGGCCGGGCTGAGACAAGGAATTCGGCACAAGATCTAGCGCTTGATCTATAAGATTTGTCGCAGGAATGTAGTAGCGAAATTACGCATGTTATGTCACTACTTGACTCAATCGCCATTCTTGATCAAGGGCCATACTCATACATGAACGGGAATCGAGCACCCGTGGCCAATCGATTTCGAACGGGATCTCTACAAGAAGAAACGCCATTCATGAAAACGAAGATGGCACGAGTGGAGGAGCTGACCGAAAGCCTCTTCCTTCCAACCATGATCAGTGATGCCAAGGAACAACTTATGAAACTAAGAAAAGTTCGAACTGTACAAGATTGCGAGGTGGAAGATGCATATCAAAGGTTTCGAGATTCTTATCACGCCTCTATGTTAGTTACCTTCAAAAGCCTTAACATGTCAATGCTAATGAATCTAAAGGAACAATATGGAGAAGATTGTAAAGATTTGTAATGCTCACCACGACCGGATCTATGTTCACACATTCACGGAAGCGGAGAAGGTGCCATATGAAGTGGACCTTAATACCCCTCAGGCAAAGGGAAGCTTTGGCATTGTCTACAAAGCAGTGAACACAACAAACAACACTGTCTTTGCTGTAAAGATGCTTCAAAAGGTATACTCATCAAAGGAGCGGAGTATGATAATGAAGGAGTTGGGACTACTGGCTAGGTGCAACCATCCAAACCTGCTCACCTTAATGGATGCCTACCATGTACACGACGACCCACATACCTTTTACCTGGTTACTCAGCCCTGGGCGCCATATACGCTGAGTATGTTTATCCATGAGACGGACAATCAGAGACGAAAATCGTGTCCATGGTTCGCATCGAGTTCAATAATGAAAGAAACAAAGGTACTGATGGTGTTGAAAGGGCTAGCGGACGGACTTGAATACCTCCATGAACATTCGATAAAGCATAAGGATATAAAGCCAGATAACATCCTGCTTTACAATGACAGTACCAGAGGGATCCGGCCGATAATTGCAGATTTCGGTGAGAGCAAAGTCTTCAGGCAAGGTGGAACCACGAACTATTCCAAGAGCACGTATCATTATCTTGCGCCCGAACAAGTCAACCACACAGACAGTAGTCTTAAGGCAGATGTCTGGCAGATGGGCTGTTGCTTTGCGTTCTTGTTGGTAGTCCTTAGTGAAGGATCCCGAGGGTCATGGGAATTATGGGGAAGCTTTGTCAACGATGATCCAAACTGCTCCTGCAGAATCTCGACGGAATCCGAAGAGTTTATGGAGACTCTACGGCGACTTTGCTGGAAAAGCACATACTCCCAGGAGTATGTACTGTGGATAATCACTGGGATGCTAGAGCTACTACCAACGGCACGAATGGATATTCGAGCCGTGAGAGAGGAGTTGTCGCAACTTACCTGAGGAATATTTTGAATAGATACATGCGCTACGTGGACTTAGCGAGTCTGTACCCTTAATCGATTTCCTATACTTGAGATTTAGGTGATGTATGGAGTAGTCTCCGCGATAGGATGAGCAAGCGCTCTGTATTAATGTAGCATAGGTAAGATTTCGAATCTTCGAAAAAAAATTATGGTAATGATACGTAACGGATTTGGGAAAAGGGACTGTTCATACAGATGAAGATGACAAAGCCATCAGATTTACTAAGAACTTCCAGCAATCAATAAAAATTGCTTCATATATACTGTAAGACAGCTTTGTATAGGGGGATCCTAATTATAATATTTTATTTTTATGTTCTTGGGGAAATTTCTTTGGGATTCAAAAATCAAAAGGATCGAAGTCCGACTTATCATTCAAATAACCGAAGTTCATAATTAATATATTCAATACTTCTTCAATTCTTAATGAGCTCTTTCAATTAATCTAACGATTTTGCTTGTCTTCATCCGTATGTGGTTCTATTTGTATTTTTTCATGTATCTTTGAAGGAGGCCATTCTCTGATGGAATATCGATACACATGTTTTGCTGATAGAAAGTCTCAAAAGCTTGAGAGACTTCCCACTAAACCATTGCCGCTCTTTTGCTTGAAGCCTTTGATACTTGGACAATACTGCATTGTATTTTTCGAACGCCTCTAGTGATCTTCATTTAAGAGTTCCCTGTGTAGTAGATACCTTTACACGGAGCCGTTTTTCTATGAACCTTTAAATATTCTCGAGGAGCTCATCCTGGACTCAATGATGATCAAATTTTGAGAGCAGCGGCGATCTAAAAGATTATCAAGACATTGCAGGAGCACTTGGAATACAGATGAGGAGATGCGATATTCCGAAATATATGATCATTTGAAAATTGCTGTACTCCCACGCCACTAGTGCGACATCGATATATGAAACTCCGCTATCAGTGTCTAATCCAACTCCATTCCCAATCTAATATACATTCCCTTCTATCCCAAGATTCTAAACCAAGATTGCCAGTCTTCAAATACCATTTTGATACAATTTCCCTCCAGCTTTGACATCAAACTCAGTAGCCTCTTTCAAACCACAACTATCAAAGAGATCTCTCACTGCCACTCCATTGCCCTTCGTGTTCCCATCCTCCAACAATTCTTTATATGCCTTTCCTACACTCTCAAAAACGGCTCCTAATGCTAATGTAGGCGTGATAACCAATCTATATCCACATTCCTTTGCTTCCTTGACACTTAACACCGGACTCACACCACCAGGTACACAATTGTATAAACACGGTACTCCTTTCTTTCCAAATTCTTCACATACCCTCTTCGCATCCTCTATATTTCTGACCCCCTCCAAGAACACCACATCTGCACCTGCATCCACTGCTGCATGCAAGCGCAAAACAGCTTCATCATAACCATGATCGGCTAATGCATCAGTTCGCGCAATAATCACAATATCTCTTCCCAACTCATTGCGCTTGAGATCTGCTGCCCGAATTCTCGAGACGAATTCTGGGAGTGGAACGAGTTCTTTATTGTGGAGGTGACCGCAACGTTTATTGACGACTTGGTCTTCAATATGCATGGCAGCTACGCCTGCGGAGATGTATGAAGCGACGGTACGAGATACCATAAGGGGACCTAGCAATTATTAATATTATATGATAGATTTTGTGGATACTCGCATCGCTTGATCAAACAAGGAAGAAACTGTTTGTTTACTGACCTCCATAGCCGGTGTCTGCATCTGCGATCAATGGGATGGTAGGGTCGATGTTGGCGATCATGGATGCATTATCTCGCATATCATTCATGGTGGCGACTCCTAAATCTGCAATACCAAGGCAAGACATAGTTGTCCCGGCACCTGTCTATTTTTCTCATCGTCAATTACTATTTAGAGGAATGAAGTGAGAGTAACGTTGGATTGGTCGAGAAATACCATGTATAATGTTTTGAATCCTGCATTCAGTGCAAGACGCGTTGTGAAGCCATCATATACGCCTGGGCAAACAACAACTTCATTCTCATTAGCTAAAAGAGCTCGAAGCTTGGCGGCAGTAGTCATATTGTATTGAGCTTGATTTCGTTTATTGATTAGACTTGAAGGAATTCAGATTGGCGTTGTTCTTTTAAATGTGCCAAAGCATAATAATCGTAGCAGGGTTGATCACTGTAATTGACATCACCGCCTCCGATCACGGCGGGTAGCTTTACGCGAGTCACAAAAAGGGGAATTGTAAAAGCCGAATTTTTATAGTTAAGATTCGGATTTTGTGTGACAACTTGAACCACAAGATTTGTAATCAAATATCCACTTGGAGGACACATCAACCGGTTGGTGCGGAATCTCGATAATGATAAATTTTGTTCCGCAAATTTTAACCGTGCTGCTCTAGCTATATGGCCATGAAAGAACCTCCACAGATTTATGTCCCGCCCAAATTCCCGTTCCCGCCCAAAATTTCATAAACTCCAGTATTATCATAGTCATGTTTTTCGTGGACGCTTTTATTGAACAGTTTCATTATCTCATGAACTTTCTTTCATTTTTCCGCAAGTAGAGCAAGTCCACCATTGATTTTCCATTTTGGTGCTGCACCATCGACAAGTCCACATTTGTGGTTGGGGTGGAATAGGTCTAGCTGCGGCTTTCCTCTGAGAATTTCGATCAATCTGCTTCGTGATGCTTTCTGGCCTTTCGGTAGTGCAGGCATCGCAGCACAAAAAATCGATCGGGTTGTGAAGTGTACATATAGTACATGTCCATCCTGTCAAGGTAGGTGCAGAGTATACTGGTCCTTGTGCTGGTTCGTTTTGAGGATCCTTTGGCTTTGGGGGCAATTTTGACTTGATTGAATTTTCGAGCACTAGACGACTGACATGGCCCAAAGGCTGCCGAGATGTTCCCAAGCCGGCCAAGGTCAAAGTCGAAGTTGCGGGTCTTCTAGCTGAAGGTTGTTCAGACGAAGACTTGGAATTTTCATCCAATGCCCGCCCTTCAATATTACCGCCGTTAGTTCCCGCAGGGTTTTGGACAGAAGGAGGAACATAAAGGTCTCCATACTCCTTCTTCTGATCTTCTTGAACAAGCTCCCACATAGCTTGAGCAATTGCTGCCTCGTTAGCTAAATCTTCTTCTGCTACAGTGTTGAATCCATTGTGTGTAGCTTCATCGGCCAAGTCTCTGATCTCGATAGGGTTCATCCTGCTCTCTCCACAACCTTTGAGCACTTTGTTTCGGCGCTCGATCGCATCTACGATAACCTTCCGAATATCGGTACCATATGGCACTGGCCGACCTCCCAGCTTCTGATCCGATCCTTTTAAAGAGTTCTGTCGTTTCTCTGCAGCTATGCGGGCTAGACGTCTTGCTTCGTGTCGTGGTACTCTGCGTCCACCCAA
The DNA here is from genome assembly GCA_004786275.1 of Botryotinia convoluta. NCBI lineage: Eukaryota > Fungi > Ascomycota > Leotiomycetes > Helotiales > Sclerotiniaceae > Botryotinia > Botryotinia convoluta. The sequence continues at coordinate 40,326 of PQXN01000040.1, read as the reverse complement.
ACTCTTTCCTTCTGACAGGAAACCTTCTCCAGTATATCCTTTGTCTATCAGACCTTCATGTTCCTTCCGTAGTTGATCCCATAAAGCATGAAATTCTTGATTGTGAGGTCCGGTCTCGTTATGGCATAATTCATGAAGCATTGTATCGACCACCTGTTCTATCGGCAGAAATTGATTTTGATCTCCAGGATATCTCAACCGTAGACATATTTTCTGCCCTCTATTTACATTAAGACCTGTTTCCCAAAGTGAGTTCTTTTACCCCTACAAATCGTGCGAGTAGATTAGCATACCTAGTAGATTTTGCTGGTCTGGGTAGAATTCTGTTAAAGTACCTACGCGCCAATGACGTGCTCTCATAATAGGTTTGACTAACGAAGCAATTTTTTTAAGAGAATGAAGTGCTTCAGCTTCCCGTTTCATTCCTTTCAAGTGAGAGTATGACGATATAAGTGCATCGCGTTCTGTATTAGTAGACATTTTTAGGAACCAGCTAGCAAAACGATGATGAGGGGGTCAAGTATTCCTTTGGTTGTGGAAGAATATGCATAGATCCGTTCAGGATTGCTCTAAGATTGAGAGGGAACGTTTTGTCGTTGTATAAACCTAAATGAACGGCCCTACTAGAAGGAAGACTTTCTTGGCAATAGAAGGTACCCAGGTATCCTGTTGTATCAGAATTGTAATCAAGCAGGCAAACACAAGGCTGACGCGCCAACATATTCACATGTACTTACTTGTCCCGCATTTCGATTATGGGAATTTAAGTGGGTCGCTAGATTTTGCTTGTCGATAAGATAAGGCTCACAAGGCTGAAGATAAATGATGTCGGCCGAGCTTTCCTTCCCCACACTTCAAGCAAGTTTCTAGATCAAATATCACCAAGTCACTTGAGAGTAAATTTCATCAAAAAGCTGTTCAAAATGTCTGCAGATGATCAAGTGTTCTTTGACACTGTAAGTATCCTGTTTCATCCAAGGTTTATAGCTGCTGATAGCATGTTCTGACAGTTGTCCTCCGTACCGAATGATATCAAGAAGTATAGCAATGATGTTGCAGATTATATCGAAAGACATATTGATAAGGTAGCTACATCAATAAGAGTGTCTCTCGCCTCTGCAGAATGGATCCCTCCATCTGCGCGACCCAAACCACCGCCGCCAACTCGAAATATCGCGGCATCTCAATCGGTATATACTCGGATCGAACAATGGGTATCAAAGAACAAGCTCCTCACAGGAGCTATTATCGTAGTAATGGGTGGAGTGACATATTATGTCATTAGAAAGAAGTCAAATTACCGCAAGAAACGCAGAGCTAAGCGGGCAGCGACTGGAGCAAGACAAGAAGTTGTGGTTATTGCAGGATCCCCATCAGAACCAATAACTAGGTCGATTTCTTTGGATTTGGAGCGCCGAGGATTCATTGTTTATGTTGTATGCAATACGATTGAGGAAGAAGTCCTAGTACAGAATGAATCTAGGCAAGATATCAAACCTTTGATGATTGATATCGTTGATGTGAGTTTGTAATATTTGTCACCTGAATTATGTAAACTAATATTATTGTAGCCATCAAGTGCCTCTGCTGCAATCGACAGATTTACGGCTCATTTACGAGCACCACATTCCCCTTTTCAAGGTGGTAAAACCCATCACTTGATATTCCGATCTCTTATTCTTATTCCTTCACTTGCTTATCCATCTTCTCCGATCGCCACTCTATCGGCGTCGACGTTATCGGATCTTCTCAATACTCGTCTATTGAACCCTATTCTCACCCTTCAAAACTTTCTTCCTCTTCTCACGGAGTTACCATTTCAGGGCACTCATAGCAAGAACTTTCCAAAGCCTTCCGTTCTCGTCTTGACTCCCAACATTATACCGTCTCTCTCACCTGCATTCCACGCTCCCGAGTCCTCCACCACATCCTTCCTCAAAACATTTACCCAAGTTCTTACATCCGAGCTTTCCCCTCTTTCCATCCCCGTGATCAACCTCCAGCTTGGAACTTTTGATTTCTCTTTCTTTGGACCTAAGAATCAACTTCAATCATACCGGGGTCGCTCTCCTCCTAACTCGGGTTGGGATTCATCATCCCGACACGTATATTCACGCAATTATGCTGCCGTAAATCGGTCAAACATAGGAGCAGCAATGGGTTGTGGATCACAAGGTGGAAGCTACGGAAAAGGCAGTAGTCTCCGAGAACTAAACAATGCGGTTTTCGACGCGATGGAAAGAAAGAATGGTGGAATCATTCGAGTGGGTATGGGAAGCAGCTTGTATGGATTCATTGGGGCATGGGTGCCTCGGGGATTGGTAGGGTGGATGATGGGAGTTAAGAAGTTCAAGCCGGAACCCGCTGACGAAATTTCTCACGCGAGCATACCTGGAAGTTCTAGTACATCTAGCTTTGAGGGCAGACCTTTCACGCCCGATAGTAGCGAGATGAGCGGGGGAGCTGGCTTAGCCGGAAGCGACTACATTTCGGTTACGAGTCAGCAGGGACATTAGGCCATCGGATGTTGACATTTTGAGAAGGTATATAGGACATGCTATGGGATTTAATGGGTGGATTGGATCATGTGGTTGTGTTTAGTTTGCATCGTTGGAATCTTGGATTGTGAAACATGGCGTTTTGGGGATATGGGATTTGGACAGGCGCAAACATCTCCACTTGTAAACATAGTCAAGTTATCTGCACCATAGTTATTGATTTAAATCTTACAAAGTAAACGAAGAAAACACACCCCAGTCGAATATAACAATGATTTAGCGATCCTTTAAATTCCAATGTTTTCAGACATTCAGTGTTCATGTTTATTAGATGGGACAGATGTTCAAAGGCATAATTTCATTTTGGGGTGCAATTTATCTCTTCCACCGCATGCTCCTCTTCGATAGTACTGGCTTCTACAAAAATCCATGCTAGTTCTTAATTCATTGAATATAATTTGCATTGCACTATTGGTAAGTCTAAATTCGGCATGAAACAGGCTTGATATTCGTCATGTCCCAAGCCACGCCGTTCCCGTGCCTGGGAATGACATGATATTCCAGACCGATATGGTTGAGATAATCATCCCATGTAGGACTACGAATGACAAGAAAGGAATTGATCGACACTATCATTGAGAGCTTTTCCGTTTTTGGGAATGTTTGCATGACGCAGCTCGGTCTATTGGTCGAGTCGCTCAGTACCCTGTTCATAAAGTGGCTAGTGATATCCAGCTTTTTAGTCGTGTCTCAGCCTTGTTGTGATGAAGACGGCTTTCTTGCATATGTTGCGGGAAGGATGGGGCTTGCCTTGCATGACAGACCCGTTTTCTTTGTTAGTAGCGGTGAGACGACCAACGAGATCGATATAATTTTGATGGGTATGGAGTGGAAGGCCTGTGTAACCCACAACGTGCAAGTCGATAGTAATTGTCCTGGTGGAAAATAGCTCAAGATCCCGTAATTGTAGTCCATCATCATCAGGGTTCCCCTCATGAGCTGCATAATAATTGAGTTTTGGTTTCGCATCCCATATCCTTAATGTCCGCGCCCTCGTTGGCCCCGTTCGCCTCCACCACCCCTTCCACGATAGCTAAATCCACCCCTCCATCTCTGTCTAGGTCGACCTTCTCCAAATCCTCTTTCCCTGTCCGCTTCTCTCTCTGCATTCTCTCTGATTCTCGCTTGTTCTTCGGCAACTTCTTCTGGATCCCTCTCGACCTTGATAGTTGGCTTCGGTAAGTCAGAAGGCCATCTGGGATGAGCCTTTTTACATTTGGGTCCATCTGGACAAAATCCTGCTAGGTAAAATTCGCAGAGAGCTTTGCGAATGTGCTTTTTGGAGCACCTGGGACCCAGCGGACAAAACCCCTTATCGTAATGCGGGCAATTTCCCATTTTCGAGGCAGGATCAACATGTAAATAAAGACACTCATCTAGACTGGTTAGTGTAACTCTTGAAGCATCAGATAGCTGTACAAACTTACCTCCATTAGAGCAATACCCGTTCTTCACAAAGAAGTTGCATTCCGGCATCTTCCTCAAGTTGAACTCGTGAAGAAACTCGCATGTTTCACCTTTTTTACAGAGGCCCCTTAGCCAATGTTTGCAAACCATGTTGTTAAAATTCCATGAGTTATTGGGATTGGTAGCATGCTTATCAGGGCAATTAGTCCCGAGAGGACAGTGCCCTTGAAGATATGCTTTACACGTAGGCCGATCGGGCGAAATACCCATGCGATAGTTGTTAAACAGGAAAGGTGTGAATGAAAACTTGTATGTTGGGGCTTTGTGATCTAGAATTTGCTGGGCTGCAGAAGCTGAAGCCTGTGCTGCGAAAGCACTAGGTTTCTGTTGTAGTATTTCAGCCATGTTCGGTATCTTATGGGTCGGGCGAGAACTGGGCTTTTCGTTGCTGATTGAATGATTTCGCAATGTGATCTGCCGGAGAGAGCAAAGCAGACGATTTATGTAGGTGATTGCGAATCTGGTGGAGCTCAGTGTACGTGTTGAGCCTTGTTTTATTAGATAGACAACTAAGATGTGCCTTGAATTTACCTGGACAGTACGATATGTATTGTGATTGAAAGGCGAAATTCACATTATATGGATCAATATCCGAACCTCAACTTGAGTGTGGGTGTACAGAGAGTGATGATTTCAAAGAAGTGACCTGGAGATGTCTAGAAAGATTGATTTCTTGACAGCCTCGCGTATTAGTAATCGTATTCTAGAAGTCATTGTTATTAATACGGTTAGCGCCAGCCTATTATAATTGTGAAACTAGGGGTAACACACCTCAACATCTTGAGCTGCATGTTAAACCCAAACCCCAAACATAAATGAATTCGCGAGGTGGATAGATATTTTAATAATAATTCCAGTCACAATTGGCACAGTTTTTAGGACCGAACAGCAAATATACCGGGTAAGGGGCAATGTAGGTACGCTTTACTCATGCCCAATAATGAGATATCAATCTTCATTTACTTACTACTCTGCCGCACCAACAACAAGTACATCATCCATTTGATACCGGTTGTTGAACTTTCGTGTGAATATTTACCTAAAAATCCTAGTCTTTGTGGTGCATCTCACAGTACGGAGTACATATCTACCTACGTACCCACCTACAGATTTGTGCTCACACTACTACACGCACATACCGTATATCTTTGAACCGAAGACACTTCTGGTCATGTTCTTGTTACACACCCATATACTCTAAGGCTTCAAAAATGAATTGAATCAACACGAAGTACTACTTGGTCCGATATCCTTCACTAGAGAGTAGAGAGTACCGAGCACAGAGTAGAGAGTATCACAGAAGTACTCGAGTACACGATAGCGATTATAAAACGTTTCTCGGAATATTGAATAAAGATGCATACTACTACTATACTTCTGACATGTACCAAGCTATCGAATCTTCAGTACTAGATAAGTAAGTAGGGAGGTAGGTAACACCTAGGGACTCGCACGATTCGGCTAAATACACCTACTGCACTTCAATATGCGTGCCAACTCGGCTCCTTCTGCATCTCAGTCAAGATAAAGAGTGCGACCTACCATTCGGCATTCCAGGTTGTTTTACGGCTAAAGCTATGGCCATTGATCTTTTCTTTTGCCGATCCGATTCACATTTCTTTGCTATGCTGCTTGCATCTTTGATTTTTTGGAATCCCCTGTACCGATTCTGAGCCGGTACCATATTACTTGCTCAATGCATCTGTTAGGTATAGAGCTGGAAGTTCTATCACATTGCTACAGTAATAAGTATATAGGATTTCTCAGAATGTCCACTGACATATCGGACCTCAGGGAATCATAATAGATTAGCTTGCGATAGGTTACTGGCTAAGCCATTGGGCGTTTGCACTCATTTTCTCAGATACCAGCACCTCACCCAAATACTTGCCAGTTGTCCTTAGCAAGCAAAATCTCCACAAAAAAAGATCATGAAGGTTTTAACATTTTCTCACGATAGTGATGAAGCAAGGATAGGGTTCATAATAATTGATGACGGTGAATTTTTAAAGATTGGTTACCGATGCCTGAAGGTGCATTGATGCTGTAGAGCTGTGCACATATTGTGAGGTAGGCTGGTGATGATACCTGGTAGGTAGATAGTAGGTAGATAGTAGGTAGATAGTAGGTAGATAGTAGGTAGATAGTAGGTAGATGAGTTAGGTAGGGTCGCTTTTTTGCATCGATATCATAAGCCATGGCGCATGCAATGCTATGCATGCATGCAGGATGAATGAACGAGTCAGAACACGAACTTTGCACGTTGATCTTGGTAATTGGAATCTTCAAAACCCACATTCAACTGGTAAAATAAATTATACATCCATCCATCCAGCACTTGATTTTCTATTTGTTTTGTTTTTGACCCCTCTAGTTTCTAAGGGTTTAGCCGATGAGCATTGCATTAGATTGCTGTAACATGGTGGGTGCAATGGATACCTAGGTATAGTCGAAAAGCATGTTTAACTTTTAATCTTGATCCTGATCCTAATCCTAATCTCAATGCAATAGGTTGATGAATCGAATGATGAATGGTTCAAACTTCGACGAGAGCAAAGGGGAAGATTCCGAATACGGTATCGTCGGTTCAATGGCGTGGCAAACGGAATATAAATTTGGATTGATAGTGATACTTAAAACAATATTGGCCGGTGGAGGTTGAGACGCATTCTTCAAACTAATAAGTTAATAAACGTTCTCCTCTTTCACGAAAAGCTATTCTCAGCTCGCCGAATGATCTTCCGTCGTTCTTCCGATACTCTTTTTGAGCCTACATCGATACGATACCGCTTTCTCTGATTCCAATGGCAAAGCTACGGAACAGTGAATTCGATTCGATCTGTTTTACGCAACGCCACAGCCACATACACATATTGCTTGTTGGTCTGGTGTGCAGGTAGTGCAGATCTACCTCCGGGATACTAACCTAAAGATACCTACCTCCCTAGGTATGAGTGTATATACGGCTGCGGCAGTCATAGATTTATCTTTAGACTCTTTACGTATGTATCAAAGGAAGAAGAGAGTTACATACATACCTATTGGTATATGGCAATCATCCCATTCGACTTATTGAAACCGGCTTTAACTTGGCTAGTATCGCTCATGGCTCGGATCTTCCCTTAGGTCGTCTTGCCGTCGATTTTGAAATTTATCCTTAACTAGGAACTTCCTTACAAAGTCATCATCCCCACACACTTTTTCCTTCATCGCTCCACTATCACAATCTTCCACAATTCAGCTATGCTAGTCTGCTGGTGGATTTATTAGTGAATATGTATGATTGATCTCCTCCTTCGTCATTTCTCATGCATATGTACTACCAAATACCGACCTTTGATTCTCCATCTTCAAGCATAATCAGCCTTGCAGGTGAATTCATTTGTACCAAAGTTTGTTCAAACATTAACGCTCCCCTCAAGATCAAGGGAGCTGCTTTCAAGGTCTTATCTTTCCCATCTTTCTCTAAATCAATCACTCATATACTGTCTCTTCGATACTCTTGCTTCCCAACGTGGACTTGAATTAAGACAAAAGTATTTGTGGGAGGTAATCCATTCACTGATTTCCATTCTTCCTCGTCTTCTTAGAAATGTCATATCCATACGGAGCTCCTCCTATACCCTGGAACTCGAGACCACAGATAGACACTCGCAGACCCTCTCAGCCATCAATCGCCGCGAGTATTTCTAATATTATGTATAAAAACGCCGTATACTACCCCAATTATCGAGTGTATCGCGGAGAGGCACCTGGATCACTGAACTTTGGTTGTATCAGCCATGTCTTTTATGCTTTTGCTCATGTTGGCCCGGATGGTGGAGTTTTTGTTGGTTTTTCGTCCCTTGAAATAATACCTCCGACTATTGCTAACTACATCAGTTGAGTGATGAATGGGCAGATATGCAAATGCCCGTTGACGGTGCCACTGGGGGTGGCTGTCTAGGGTCATTCATGCGTTTAAAACAACAGCATCCGCATCTCCAGCTCATCATCTCTATAGGCGGTAGTGCGGCAAGCCAACATTTTCCGCAAGTTGCTGCTTCAGCTGCCACAAGAGATCATTTCGGAAAGTCGGTCCGAGGTCTAGTTGATGCCACAGGTTTCAATGGTGTTGATAGTAAGTTTTGATTCTATGGTTGATAACAATCATACTGACAAGCTAGTCGACTGGGAACACCCATCAGATCCTGAACAAGGTCGAAATTTCCTTGCCCTCCTCGCTGCTATTCGAATTCATCTACCCGACGAAAGATATCTTTTAACAGCCGCTTTACCTGCCGGACGATGGGCTTTGCAAAACATCGATCTTTATAAAGCTCAAGACTATTTGTAAGGATGATTTATACCCACACTCTTCGAGCGATGAAGTCTTGATCTATGGAATCCATTCTCCCCCCATAACCGTATTCCATAAACTAGCTGTACTAACGTGTTCTCTTGTTTTAGAGATCTAATCAATCTTATGGCCTACGACTTTCATGGTTCATGGTCCCAAAAGGCAGGACATCACGCCCAACTTTTTCCTGGGAACGTGCCGGATGCAGCAAATGGAAGTGCTGCTGTCGATTATGTTGTATCGACTGGTTTTCCAGCCTCAAAGATATTACTTGGAGTTCCAGTATATGGAAGATCCTTTTTGAACTCTAGAGGACCAGGTCACCCATATCAAGGCTGCGGTGGGGAAGAGGGAACATTCGAGTACAAGTTATTACCGCGGCCTGGAACACAAGAAGTGATTGATACTACCACTATTTCAGCTTCCTGCCATGGAGGTGATGGGGGATGGGTCTCTTACGACAACCCACAAACAGTCAGAATGAAAGCTGACTATTGTAGACAAAGGCGTCTTGGAGTAGGTCGCCCCCTTTTTTGTTGGTCATAGGCGTTTACTGATAGAATGCAGGGACTGTTTTACTGGACCGGGACAGCAGATGCATCAGGCCCGCGAAGTTTGATATCAGCTGGATTCAAAGCTCTACATGATGCGTAAACCACCCAATGTTCGTATTTGTATGGCGCATCGAATGTGCTAATTCGGTGGTTCGGAAGATGAGGGTTTTCAACATTCATAAATATTTTGAATGCTCAAAGACCCGATTAGGCAGATTTGGGAAATAGAGTCTTCTCAGGTGTTCTTATTGTTTTTGAAGATGGAGTTGAAGGCCGGCTCTCTATTTGGTATTACCACGAGTTATGACGAAACGACAAAGAAATAGCATGGGGCGGTGTTCTTAAAACACTATGGGGTCAAGCATACCCATACTATAAGTAGCTATACGGCTCAATGTATAATAAGGCGATTCATTAAAAGCATACTTCTGTAATGGAGCTCAAAAATATCAAAACTTTTTTGAAATTTAACTTGGTTGAAAGGCTGACGAGGCTGACATGTTTTGAGGATGCACGCATAGACAGTGCGACCACTTTCTACTTTATCATGAGAAAGGAATGATACCAAACACCTATTTACAACTGCACATCGATAATTACTTGGTTTATTCATACATGCATTGGTCATTAGTATATTGAGTATTGTTCTCAATAATTTAATTTATTTCATTACACTCATTACAGCATGAATGGCGTATCGATACCTTCATCCCTGGATGCATGTAAGTCCCCCAACCTCACTTCTACAACATTCAATAATCTCCACTGATCATGCTCACTCCCCGCAGCTGATTATGATCCTATTGACCATTTGAACACGATATTTTCCCATCCTTCGACTTTGTCCTCTATAGATCAAACGGCTGCTGCTCTACAAACTCATCAGGATGAGCTGTCAAATAATATCGCGAATCTCGTGGCCACTCAAGCATACAATGATGATTCCTCACTCAAACGGATGCAGTCTGCAAAGTCGGAGCTTGCAGATCTTTTTAGGAAGATTGAATCAGTACGGACACGGGCTATACAAACAGAGCAAACGATCACCTCGATGACCGCAGATATCAAGAGACTGGATGGCACAAAGAAGAACTTAACCCTGAGCATGACGGCTCTGAAAAGGTTACAAATGCTTACGACTGCTTACGAACAATTAAGGGGTCTAGCCAAAACAAGACAATATCGAGAATGTGCAAGCTTGCTTCAGGCTGTACTGCAACTTATGAAGCATTTCAATAGCTATAGGAGCATAGACCAGATTGCTACCTTGAGTAGGGGTGTTTCAGAGTTACAAAGAGAGTTGCTGGAGCAAGTCTGCGAGGACTTTGAGATGGCGTTTGCCAAAGGAGAAGTGGGGAGCAAGAAAGCAGTGCTGGCAGAGTCATGTCTGGTGATGGACGCATTGGGGGATAACGCTCGGGCAAGATTGGTGACGTGGTATGTCAATACGCAATTGAGGGAATATAGGCAGGTCTTCAGGGGAAATGATGAGGCTGGAAGCTTGGATAATATTGGTAGAAGATACAGTTGGTTCAGGAGAATGCTGAAGACATTCGAGGATGAACATGCGGGAATATTTCCTGCTGGGTGGAGAGTCAATGAGGTCCTGGCAAATGCCTTCTGCGAAGGCACTAGGGATGATTTTAAGGGAATCTTGGAGCGGAGCATGAGGCGAACAGATGGAAGTAGGATAGACGTCAACTTGCTCCTAAGTTGCCTACAGGAAACTATGGATTTCGAGCAAAGTCTTGAAAAGAGATTCGCTACAGGGGCGAGAGCAAGCATTGATACTCTCAGCTCACTCGAGGATAAACCTCTGACATTTCACGGGTCTATTTCGGAAGCCTTCGAACCATATCTTAGTCTTTGGGTTGATTCACAAGACAAACAACTCGCCACAATGATACCCAAATATCGAATTCAACCATTATTAGCAGCCGATGAAGAGTTCTCTCCACAGGCTGTGATTGCGTCATCTATCGAGCTTTTCCATTTTTACAAGACATCCCTGGCTCAATGTGCCAAGTTGTCAACCAGTGAACGACTTCTTGACTTCTCAAAGATCTTAGCTAAATATCTCGATCAATATGCTCAGCAGGTTTTACTATTTTTCTTACAAGGAGCTGGAGGACCCAGTCTTGAGAACACTATCCTTGTTCTTAACACAGCGGATTATTGGCACGCAAACACTCAGCAATTAGAAGATAATCTGAAACGGAGAATTGACAGTGAATTGGCACTCAAAGTGGACTTATCGTCACAATCCGATACTTTTATGGGTGTTGCCAGCGCAGCAGTTCTATCATTGGTAAACAGAGTTGAACTTGACTGCGAAGGAGCATGGCGTGAGATGAAGAATACAAATTGGAGTAAAATGGAAAGCGTGGGGGATCAGAGCAGTTATGTGGCAGAGTTATTGAAACATGTCAATGATCAAGCGGGGCAAATACTACCATTGGTGGGGAAGCAGCAATATGCGCGTGCATTCTGTGATAACGTTGTCGAGCATTTGGCCAATACATATATCGCAAACATCGTTCAATGTCGACCTGTATCCGAGGTAGGCGCAGAGCAGGTATGTAAATTTCTCAAGTGCAAGGTACCCACTTCTATTAAACATTTTTTCTAACCTGTTATTCAGATGTTACTAGACAAATACGTCTTAACTAAAGGACTGACCACCTTGCTCTCTCACTCCCCCACTCCCTCTTCAGCCACTGCAAATACCGCATTTCAAAAACGTGTGAATAACATAATGGCTCGCCTGGACCCGCTCCTCAAGACGCTACAGGTCCGTCCCTCACCGCCAGAGGGAATGGTTCAAGCATACCTAATTCACATCGCCGATCGTAGCGATACAAATTTCCGGAAAATTTTAGAATTGAAGGGTGTCAGAAAGCAAGATCAGGCTGCATTAGTGAAAATGTTTGGTATGCACAGAGATGGTAAGGCTAATGAGCAGCTGGTTCAAAACTCACCTCTTCTCACACCACTTATGAATGTTGCGGGGCTTGGTAGTACAGGTCTAGGAATTGGAACACCTGGTGGTATGCCAGGATTACAGACACGATTTGACCCCGCAGGTTTTGGAGAAAAGTTATTTAGTGCGGCCAGGGATAGTATGGGAACTGGAGGGGTTGGCGATAGAGGGGTAAGTCCTTTGAGCGAGGATGCTAAGTCTGCCGTGGAAGGAAATCTGAAGAGTATTGGAAAGTTCTTCAGAAGAGATATGTCTGGGTTTGGTGGGATGAATATAGGGGGTAGGTTTGGTGCTAAGAGAGATGGGACTATAGATGATTATACCAAGTAGCAGATGGACTTTTATGGATGGACTTTAGAATAAAATCAGTCCTATGGTAGTGACAATACGTTTTTGCATGGTAAATTGAATAAAATAAAGACCTAGTTAGTGTAGTCACCATAATTTCAGACTCAGGGCCGGATAAGATCCGATTTGAATGACATCGCTTAGATAGCAGGCAGATGAGTGTAAGGAATGAAAAAAGAAGGGTTGAGCAAGAGGAAAGCTGCAAAATACAACGTTGCAGTTAAAGAAATTGATGTTGCGTTTCAAACCGTGTTTGGTGTGGGGATTTACGACTGAAGAGTATTTGAACAGTGTTAATTAATGAGAAGGGGGAATGCGTGAGGATCGACAGAGAGATCTATTTACTTTGGGGTACCGAGAATTGACCTTGGGATTTCGGGATATGTCGTAAATATATATCTATTACCTATCCAGTATGTATCGGATGAAATCGCATGAATAACGATATCCGGTCTCGCCGTTGAACCTTGGATATGTTTGTAAAATGATAGAATCTAGAATCTAGAGTATAAATGTTATCTAATCTGATCTGATCTGAACTGAACTGATCTAATTATGTCAAATTAAATCTTACCTAAGTAATGAACAACGTTTGTCTAGGCCTAATCTGTATCACAATAATAATAAATTGTGAATTCTGCTTATTGATGCAAAGCCAGACACAAAGGTGGTCCAGATCCCTTGAGGCTTTGGTGATCACGAAATTTTGGCGGGGAACTGGGAACATTGTTTGAAATCAATAATAATAATAATAATAATAATAATAACGAATCTTCGAGTCTTTTTACATACAAACGAATAAATAAATGAATACTTAACACCACAACTACTTTCTAACTTACTTCTTTCCTTCTCTAAAATTATTATATTACAATATCTGCGAGTAGATTTATAGATTCATAGATCGAAGGCCTTTAAATTCACAGTCACATACATATACTTCAGGATCAAAAACAAAACAAAAAGAGGGGCAGATCATTGCAAATCGACAAGGTGTTTTCTTCAGCTCTTAAACGTACTTTGAGGGCAAGCGGTTCGGGTGTTTCAATTGCGGCTGCTGCTTGTTTTCAACAGAAGAATTCGGTCAAGAGTAATACTGCTGCAAATTTACTTGGAAGAAAGATAGAGAGAAAGATGCATAGTAAGGTTGTTAGTGAGTATTCCCCTTCTCTTTCAATGTGGCGGGGGGGAGAGATGGGAATGGGACGGGAGTGGGATGGAGAACATGAGAAAATGAGAAAATGGACGTAAAAGATGGGATCTACGAACCTATACTGACTTTGTGAAATAGTTATTGGCTCCGGCCCAGCGGCTCATACTGCTGCCGTTTATCTTGCGCGTGCGGAATTGAAACGTAAGTCTATATCCTGAGATCGGAAATCGAGAATTTATGGAGGGGTATCGGGCTGACATTCGGTATTCAGCTGTCCTTTATGAAGGTTTCCTTGCCAATGGAATTGCTGCTGGTGGTCAATTGACTACTACTACCGATGTAGAGAACTTCCCTGGGTTTCCCAAGGGAATTGGCGGACAAGAACTTATGGTAAGTAGATCGACACTGTTTACATGTATTGGGTAGAACTTCAACTGATGAATCTGTGTAAAGGACAACATGCGCGCACAATCCGAACGATTCGGCACCGAAATCATCACCGAAACCGTCGCCAAAGTAGACCTCTCCAAACGTCCTTTCAAATACTGGACCGAATGGGACGACAAAACAGAACACACTGCCGATTCTATCATCATTGCTACTGGTGCCTCAGCTCGCAGACTCGGTCTTCCAGGAGAGGAGAAATACTGGCAAAATGGTATCTCCGCATGCGCAGTCTGCGATGGGGCCGTTCCAATTTTCAGAAATAAGCCTTTGGTAGTTATTGGCGGTGGAGATAGTGCTGCGGAAGAGTCTATGTTCCTCACGAAATACGGATCCCACGTTACTGTTTTGGTCCGAAAAGATCATCTACGTGCGTCGAAAACGATGGCTAAGAGATTGCTTGCCAATAAGAAAGTTACTGTTAGATTCAACACCGTAGGAGGCGAAATCACCGGTGATGACAAGGGATTGATGACCCACATGGTTTTCAAGAACGTCACTACTGGCGAGGAAGAAAAGGTAGAGGCAAATGGATTGTTCTATGCTGTAGGTCATGATCCAGCTACCGCATTGTTCAAGGAGCAAATTGAGACGGATTCCGAGGGATATATTGTCACCAAGCCCGGAACCAGTTATACCAACGTCGAGGGTGTTTTCGCTGCTGGTGATGTTCAGGATAAGAGATACAGACAGGCTATCACTAGTGCAGGTATGTCATCTATCTATTCTTTTAGACTGTGGGAGACGAAAGCTAATTATATCGATAGGATCCGGATGTATAGCAGCTCTCGAGGCCGAGAAGTTCCTTGCTGAGCAAGAGGATGCCGAAAACGATTTGGAAAAGGCAGATGCCGAAAAGGGTAGCAATGTTGTTGTTCCTGAGTATAGATCCAACCCTTTGCTTTAGATTTTTCTGTCATTGGCGAGTTCAATTTTTTGGCATGGCATTATAGATATAAGTCCTTGCATGGATATCCCCTCAGTCCAATTTCGTTAGAAAGAATAAAGAAAGAAATATATTGAAACTATCGTTCATTTTCTTTCGCATTGCTTTTGTGTGTGTGTGTGTGTGTGTGTGTGTGTGTGTTTTTTCGTTTTTCCTTTCAGCGCTTTCTAATGTGTTCTTTTCATTGCTTTGAAAAGGCCACCTTGAAGACCGATCTACATCCGTCTATACCCTTATCACGAAGCAATCCCAACAAATTGTTCGGGACCTAGTTGGTCGGCCATGAATGCGGTGGTTCGAAAAATTCGAGCTTCTAGATTCTTGGACATGAAGGGACGGTTTGTGTGGACGCAGGCGGTGCAACCGAGTTGTAAGCCTGAAATTATTGTGGCAGACTATCAACGGGGTACGAGTGAAGTAGTTAGCCGATGTAATACATTAAAACCAACACATGTAAATGATACAACCACTTAGAGGACCGGGACTTGACAGAGACCTCATGGGGAGAAATATATTTAAGGTGTAAAGTAGGCCCGTGTCGGTTTTGATTGTGAGTGCTGCTCTTGTTATCTAAGTTTTTTTTATTTTTGAAAGAGATTTGATTTTGAACCTCTTAGTTTGCTTCTATCGTTTCGGTTTCCAGATTTAATTGAATTGAATTATTGCAAGAGCGAGCGCATGCAGAAAGAAAGATGTCGACTACATTCGCACTTACATCCGCATCCGCGCTGGAAACTCCAGTCATCGTCATCGATACCTGTATCGTAGGTGAAGATTTTGAAAATTTCTCTTATTCCTCCTCTTCCCCTTTTATCCCCTCGTTCTCCTCTCCGTCTTTCTCCTCTCTTTCCCCTTTATCGCCTCAATCTCCTTCCGTCTCGACTTTTCTTAATATTCCTCGTTTCATGACGACTTCCCCATCGACGAGAAATCTAAGAGTTCATCGGAGGAGTGTGATTCCTGCATCTCCGGTAACACCGCTGACGCCGGTTAATAGTCCCGCGTCGCCGGATGTGCGAGATGTTTATCTGGGAGTCCCGGATTTCGGAGTGAGTAGTCCGAGTGTGAGGTGTAAGGGTTGGAGTTCGTCCTCTAGCGAGTGCGAGTGCGATGGTGAGGGGGCTGGAAGAGGAAGAGGAGAGTTGGTGATGAGTCCGATTGCACCGCCGAATACGCCGTGTTCTCCTTTGGCTTTGGTACGATTGGATGGGGGTTCGAAGGACGGAGAGGGAGAGGATTGTGAGGAGTTGGTTATGAGTGAGAGTGAGAGTGAGGAGTCTGTAGATGCTTTTCCAAATACTAGTGGGTATTCGATAAGAGAGTGTGTTTTTGGGGATATTCCGCAAATTGTGGTGGGTCTTGAAGAGGAGGGGTGGGGGCAGCTGGGTGTGGAAGCGGGAATGGATGAGGGGTGTATTGTGGAAAGTTGGGAGATGGAGATTCAGCTGTGTAATTGATTGTATGGGTATGGATCTGGTGAGGAATATGGGTTGTGGGGGTGTCTGTCATGGGATGAATGGAGGATTAAAATGTTTTTGTTTGCTTTGTGTAGCGTGGTGTTTTGAGCTGGTGGTGCATGGAGCATTTGCTATTGGAAGTTGATACTTGATACGCAGCATAATACCAAAAGTTTGTATTTGTTTTCTTCTTCCTTGAAGCATGGCTTTCAAAAACATCATGACTAGGTAGCCTTTGTTCTCATACTCACGTTGAGTCCTGCTAGTTGCGGTCTTTCTATGCTTGAAACTTCCATAATCTTCTGCTAGACGCGAGTCAAAGTGGAAATTTTGGAGGTGATTGAGAATAGAGCTCAACTGATCATCAGTGATGTTAGATTTGAATCGATGTGTGAAGCTAGCTGGGCATTCAGTATTGCCAATCCATTTACACCTCATTATTTTTATCCATGCTCTTGGCGTTTGTTTGATCATTTGATGAGTTAGCGTTGATATAACGGCCTCGGGATAAAATGGTTAGTAGAGGAACGTGAAATGTAAATTGATACTGACAAGATTGAAGCTCAAATGAAGTCACTCCTCGAGAGGCCAACTTCTTGGCTGAGTCGCTATGAGAATAAAAAAATTGTTTTGAGCAGTAAGGAAGGATTGTAGAGTCAAAGGGGGAAGCTATGCGCTCAGTTGGTTGTGCGATTGTGATATTAAGTAACATGGCATGATTCTGGAAGGAATACACGATAGCATGGTCCAGGATACCAAACTTTTGCATTAGCTATTGATTTACAAGAAGATCAACTCAGCCTACCTAGTATCTGATAGCACGTTTGTTTAGGAAAAAGAGGTGAATCGAATTCATAACCGTATCTCGTCGAATGAGATGAAGGGGTTGATTTGATGTATGAGGGTAAGCGAGGTTCTTATTTGCGTTTGTGTTGGAAGTGGAAAGTTTCCATTTCTTTGACAGGATCTTACTTTCAGGTCTGCCAGGTTAAGTTATACGGTAGTTACAGGAGGAAGACACGATGCAGCGTCGGCTTTTAGAGCCTATAGAAGTCATGCCATCTTTTCTCTCAGTAAATAATAAGAAATTAGAAGCAGGATGTTCGAAACCATGCTGTATTCGGGAAATTTTCATGAATTATACTATGTTAATGTGTATATACTACTAGCGTATGGCCAGGGCTGCTAGCACATACTATCAACTTTGACATGCTTTGCGTGTTATAAATGGGTTTTGGAAAGAAAGAAAATCTTTATCAAGCTTTAATATCTTAAGCAAAAAGCACGAAGCAAATTTCATGAGGCACAGCACTAATAAAGACGGGGCTGTACTTGCAGAGCCAACACACACACACTATCTTCTGTTCTATAAATACATGACTCCACGAAAGTCTCTTTGAGAATTCTTCAAGAGGCTGAAGTAGATCCAAGTAAGCGTTCATACGCATTGTCGAATTTAAGTTGATAGAAAGTCTCATGCTCCTCAAGAACAAAAGTCTATTCAAACTAGAAGGATTGACTGAGTTGGTTGGACATGCCTCAAAGAACGAATCTTTGAATGTCAATTTCAAGCTGGTAGTGTATTTCATAATGAGCAAGTTGGATCTTCAACCTTGCTGTTCCCCTCGTAAACTAGAAACTAAAAGCTTTCTATTCTTGGATGCCGATATTTTGGAAATAACTTCTCTTCTATTAAATTTGAGAAAGGGAATGATACATATATAGTTCCTCAAGTTTTCAGTATCGTTGTATATTGTTCAACAGCACACGCTCATTTAACTTTCGAAGATTACGAAGCACCAACTGCATCACATTCATTTGACATTCCGGGAGACTACAATTTCATCTTAACGCCTTCTATAATTACATTCTTCTTCTTCAAAGTTACTTCGTATCTTACTCAACAGGTTATCATTCCTAGTGAAGATGCAATACTCCACAGCTTCCGTTATGACTTTAGTCCTCGGTTTGGGACTCTCAGTTCAAGGATACATACTTCCTCGGGCACTCAATAAAGCCAATGAGTATCCAGAAGAAAAATGGTAAGAATTCTATTACTTACATAAACAAACTCCAAAACTTTAATGTGTTTCGATAATCGAAAGTGAGCGAATTCTCTAACCACTAATGCTAACATCTACCAGTGTGGCTAAAGATGGATCCAAAAAGCCTACATGGGCTCACACACTAAGTCTTTGTGCCTGCGTCTCTCTTGACAAGACAGACATCTCCGCCTATTTGGTTGCTATGTCCGGGCAACGTATGCTTGCATACTCCAATCAGAACTGCAACCCCGGAACAAATGGCGAAGATGGTCTCGGCGATATCGGTGGGGGCTGTGCCGAATTGGACACGCACTTCACGGCAGGCAGAATCGGAAGTGATTACTGGTATACACCAGCTATTTGCGAGATTGGAGAGGCAATCCTGGCCGGCTTCGAAGCTTTCGTTACCGACGCCACTAAAATGGCGCTCGATGGGATCATCGAGGTCCCGAAATAAGGGAGCGCTGGATATGGATAGTCTTAGGGCTAGGATCGAGGGTGAATACGATTAGTGGATAGTATCGCAGCAGGGAGTGGATGTTTCTTTCAAATGTATTACAGCCATTATTTCTGTCGTATATGGTCAGGCAACCATTTATTTCTTTCCTTGCCCCTAGACTCTATCACAGATATGTAGTGTTTCTTGGGCATGAATCTCACATTATATCATCAATCTATGGCTAGCTCAATCCGTCACAAAATCAAAATCAGGTGTAGAGAAATGGATCTTTCATCAGGTCGAAATTCTACAACCTTCAGAATGAGGTCGATAAGAGAAGTATCAGGATATAATTGCCGCAAGGCTAACCTGTCTAGGTAAGCGATGCGACTCTTTTCATTAGACTTCAAGTCAGCAAAGATTCTTATCTCCTAGAACCCCCTGCGTCTGGTAAGCGACAATGCAACCTTACCCTAGCCGAATCAGGCCAAACACGGTGAGACCTGCGTTAGTCTATTTTCAATACACTTTTAATCCTCGACGTTCTCTTATTATTCTCGAATCCACCGCCGTGCAAGATCTTCACTGGGGCAGATCCGCTGTTGTGTAAGAAGCACAGGTCGCATTAGGAACAGGAACTTGAGAGCATATCTGTTAGCAGAACTTCTCACAGTTTGTGCACGAAATTCGACGCCGCAACGAAGGAATCGAAAACCGAAAAGCTGCTATTTGTGAAGCTTGTTATTGGCAGTCTGACATGTGATCCATCCCTTGTACTCTTGAAAAGGAGCCTATTCCGTAACTCTGACGATATCATTGTCGCGCTATGTATATCAAACGTCATCCCAACTGTTGGATCAGCCTAGCGAACCCAATAGGGGCACAGATCCGTACCAAAGATGACTTGAAGATATAGAATTTCTCTCTTTAGCATAACAACATGAACCACTTTTTTCGGTTATCCCTGCTCCATGCCCTAGATTTCCATTTTGCTTTCACAACCATTATTGTTTAGTAAGGCTAAGTTGTTTAAACGGAGTACCGAGGTATTGGCAGATATGACAATTTATTCTACGCACATAGGTAGTATTCGGTCAGATCATCGAAAACAAACGGTTTAATCCAGTATCGAGTGCGTGATCTGATCCAGCCGTAATGCAATAGAGTGGCAACGAGTCACATCCTAACAGGTCCATTCTGCAACGACGGAGGAATGGAGACCAACTTAGAATCTTACTTCAATCTGAAGAAGTATTATCTCCGTCTGCTGCGCCACCAACATATCCTCATGTAATCAGATCATACTGTAGTTCTACCCAACAGGTCTCATGAAAAAATAGAACAGCAATCCTCACTTTCAATTCCAAAAATTATACTAAGAAACAATGCCATAGCGATTGTGTCAACCTAGAATCTAACCTGCCGAGGTCGAGTCTTGCTCCAGAACACTTTAGTTCCAGAGGCAGACATGCCAGGCGAATCTGAGCCAGAGGTAGGCTACTTGCAGCCTAGATCATCATATGGACCAAGATACTAGTAAGTAAAGCTTGTTTCCTTAGGTTATCTTCGATGTGGGGTCTAATTCTATGCGAACCGCTAATGGTTTGACCTCTCTACAGTCTCTGGATAATCTCTGCTGCAATTTCAATATATTCAAGCAAATATCTTCTGGTTCATCATTCATACCGCAAGTCAAGCCCTCCATCTTTCAATTATATAGGCTAATCCTATCCAGATTACCGTACGCTCCATGCCATCTAAGTTATGTGATTCCTGAATAACGAGGTCATAGCTCTTACGATTACCCTTCGATTCTTTGCTCTATCGCTGGGTGCGGGTATCCTATCATCATACGTAGAACTCAAACCGCCGGGCCTCAATCATAACAACCTGAAGCGATTAACTCTCAGGAACCATATATGGCGAGAGACAATATGGTTCGAAGGATGGACGAGCATGGTTCCTGCCTCGATTGCCACTGCAATTGCAATATCTCTACTTATGCAAGCCATCTTGCATATGCCGAGCTTGCCTGTCTTAGTAATGCTATTTGTGAGTTTAACTTTTCCCCTAATTGAGGTTAAGAATTAACATTCTGCTGGTTAGCCTTTGGCGTGGATCATAGATAGGATCGTTCTATTTTTATCTGGCTCTATAGCGGGACCTACCAGAGGAAATATTCTCTGCGAAACGGGGGTAGTCATTGTTGTATCAACCACCATTCTTTAGGAAGGATATTGACTCACAGTACCTGGTATAATCTTTGGAGTAACTGGAATACTTTCTTGTGGAATTTCCAAAGCCTTGCTTTCCGTAGCTTGCAGAAATATCGAACTCAACAAGGCCCTTCAGTCCTAGTGAGCGCTCACCATGGATTTGTTATCCTGACCGCCGTATTTGGTCTTGTCATCACGGGATTATCAAGTTATGCCTTCGAAGATATTACTCACTCGAGTCCAATTCTGAGCTATACCTCTGTATTACTTTTTATCAATCTTAGTTCTACGGCTGCAGCAATACTATCAGGAAGTTCGGTGCTTGCATGTTCCCCAACTCTTTTTGTACGAACACCTCTAGAACACAACGATAACATATCACTTGTCTCCAATATTGTTGCATCGAGCGCTTCGTCTACTTTGATCTTTTGGCTTTCGATGCTATCTAACCCGGTATCTTATGTTTCACCGGTGCAGCGCATAGCATACTACACAACAGTGATTGCTTTACTTCTCTTATCGGGAAAGTCCACCAACACCAGTTCACATTATCACAGTCTCAGAGAAAGTGAAAGAATGATCCCCGGTGCAACGTTTCGTGCAAACTCTCTTGCTGAAGTCTCGCGATTCACAAGTAAAACAGCAGTATTGAGGAATATTTCCTTGGGTTTGACCTTGCCCATAATTTGGTTACTTGTATCAGCGATTATAACGAGCAATAATGCAATACCTGCCGATAGCCCCGCACAATTGGATAAAAACTACGTTGCCGAGTCTCGTTTTGCTATAGTTGTTAGTATGTATGATGAAGATCCAGTATCTTTCAAGACCATGCTTGCATCGATCAAGTCCACGACTTTCCTCAAAACAATTCACCCAAAAGTCATCATCTACACCAAGAAACCATTATCCGATCTTACGGCGCTACGAAACTCTACAGGTCTAGATATTGTCCAGCAGCTCGAGAATTTGGGACGAGAAGGTGGCACCTACCTACGTCATATTGTCACAAATTGGGATAATTTGGCTCAACAAACGATGTTTGTTCAAGCACATGCTCATAATATGCGCGAGCTAATACCTCGTATTGATAATTACCTCGTTGAGAATACGGGGATGCCTAACTTAGGGTTCGCCGGTGTGCTATGTAACTGTCAAGATTGCAGTGATCGATGGGGTTGGGAAAATCAATGGGGAATGGTGCCATCTTTATATAAAAGACTGCATCATGATGAGACGTGTGAGGAGCCAGTTTTGCTCTCTTATAAAGGACAGTTTGTAGCTTCCGCAAATCGTCTTAGAGGAATTCCATTCGGCATTTATGAGGAATTGCTTGCTGCGATAACTTCAACGACTGGTTGGAGCCACAATGAAACCATAATTGGTAATAACTTGGACAGGCCGGATGCACCATATTTCGGGTATACTATTGAGAGACTTTGGAATTTGCTTTTGCAATGCTCGAACTTGCGGATCGCAACTATGTGTCCAAGTCTACTAAGTCAACGGAGAAGATTCGGTAGGATCGAGGATTGTCAATGTTTAGGTTAAAATAATGTATTCGTAGTGTAGAAACCAGCTCGAGCTTTAACATTTTCCATATCTGACTCCCAGAATGTGTATTTCAGTCTTGGTGATTGATTCTCTACATAACTGTAGTAGTGTGTCGTCGTTGAAGACCAAATTGCTCGATATTGCAAAGGTTACCAAAGAACTAGACTACAGATGCATCGCCGGTATCACTTCATCAAAGGTAGAGGACAAGTCGGGTTGGATGAACAAATGAAACAATGGGATCTGACGTGGAAGAGACGTGATATATTGTGCTAAGCATTAAATGATTGCAGTGATAATTGACGAATAAAACACTGAAATTGCTACCTTCAGTATTATATGAAAATATTACATTCGGAATTAGTATACAATGAAATTCTTAGAATCAAAGATCTCTTGAAATCGGACTGCAGGCCAAGCTATTTTTCTTTAAAGAAAAGCCAGTTTAAACTCGTTCAGGTTGTGTAACTTTCACACACCTCTGAGTGGTTTTTGCGCTGCTTCTATCTTCATCTGGCTTTCCAGCTGCACACCTTGTGTTGGCCCCTCTTCTCCCCTTTCGCCAGCCCCAGCCCTCACAACCTTCACAGAAGCATCCATCCCCTTTCCTTCGAAGACCAACTCCATTTTCGTTTCCATTTTCCAGTCTCTAGGATTGACACGACCATTGAAATGGGTCGGATGGCATAAAAACCCCAATGACCAGCCATCTACCCTTGGATTAGCCCTAGAAATATTTTCGAACAACGATTTGTAAAGCGGGTAGCTGTGCTCCGTAGGCCCGAGGCGACGAAGGTCAAGACAGCCTGGCTTGACATATATTAACGTAGATAATTTCGGTAGTTCCGGTGGACATGTAGGTGGAGTGACGATGCGGACAAGTAAGGAAAGATTGTGAGTTTTTGAGGTGGATGAGAGACAGGTTGAGAGTGGAATTTGGAAGATTTGTGGATAGGATGTCTGAGTTAGTGCGAGAGTTGCGTTTTGTGGAGTAGCAGATATTTGATGTGCTGCGGGGAGTTTAACTTTTGTGAGAAGTGATTTTATGGCGATTGTTTCTTCTTCTGCATCCCGAAATTTCAATTCTTGCATTCTCTCTATCACTGGTTCTCTATCTTCTGCTCCGTACTCATAGTCGGAGCATGTGAACAAAATCGACCACTCCTCCACGGCCTCAGCAAACAGCGTAGCATTCCATCTAAAACTATCAGAGAGAACATATTTACCACGACATTCACGTTGAGTAAAAAGGTGCATGTATGGCTTCTGGCGTACTGGACATTTCAGTGGACGCATGAGACGGGTAACATTGGCATATTCCGGAGAAGAGGACCAAAGACACACACCCTCGGAAAGCTTGTTTACTTGCGGACCGAGAATACCTGCCGATGGAGGTTTCAAAGCGAGACCCACTTCATTATCGTTGATAATAGGATACACGATAGTTCGAATGCGGCTAGCGTCCAGAGTTTGAACACCACCTGTCTCTGCGAGGCTATGTAGCATGTCTCTTTTGATGCGAGCACATTTGTACATAATGGACCATTTTTCAACCCATCTTATGGGCTCAGTGGGTATCCAGATACCCCCGCTAAGCATTTGATTCACTCCTTCCAATGTAACCCGAGGTTGACCGGCACAACGGGCTGTGCCGAAGAGCAGGGTGTAAGGTTTCTGGCCATCAGGGCAAATGGGGTTCTCTTTGGCGCTAAGATCTGTATTCTCAGTGATACTAAGACAGGTAGAGACAGGGAGCGTGATATTGTAAGAAGAGGGTAAGGACTGCACTAGAAGAACGGCGTGTGGAGGTTCCTCAGGTTTGGTGTAAATCGACACTTGATTGTTTATGCCACTGTCAGTATTTATTGCGATTGGTTTTCTGTGGGTGTCATTGGAGACGCGAGTGGCATCAGTAGCCTCATGAGTAGGTAATGGCTGATCTAGATTTGGTAAGGCACAACTAGAGACAGCAAGGGAGGTGAGAGTAAAAACTATGACTTTAAGTGATTGACGCCGCATGTTAGAACAATAGAAAAAGTATCAAGAATGAGAATAAAAGAATGATAATCGCGATCAAAGAATTACAATAGCCTTGCTTCGAGTATTAAGCAGTCGGACTGTGCCGTAAAGCTGCCTAAAATGACCCACTCACACGGAGGCAAACCAAAATGGCACAGGATGCCGAAGGTAACCTTGCCAGTCCCAATTCGGACAAGATACTTTTGATATTCGTGATTGAGAGACTTCCTCGTCTTGGTCAATTTTGTGCTTGTCCTTTGAAAAGATTGAATAACAAACTTCGTACATTCAATCATTGTGTACCTCAATGTAGCGAAGAAAAGATAATGTGGGGAGGTATACTGCTAGGGATAGACGAAGTGTATGTAGAGCAGAGCAGAAGATTAGAGCTCAATTCTTGCGAGTCCATGTCGTATTTGATAAAATATGCTCTGATCAAATCAAATTGATGTCTTTTGAGTGGTGATAGGCATGAAGTCTGCATTGCTTCTCGTAGAAATTTTTGCGACAGTCTAAAACCCCGAGAAGATTCTTTCGGATGCGGTTAATCATGAAATTCGACGTTGAAAGGAAATACATAGTATATGCCGACGGATTTTGCGTCGACTTACACGCCAACCAAATATAGAAGGTGAAAGCTTGCATTATACAGTGTTGTAGAGATCATTCAAATGGCCATTGTTGGTGGGAACATATTGGCAAACCAACAGTTGGTGCTGATTCTCTTATAAGCTTTGGGCTTTCGACGGATTTGATTTCCCCATTTTCATGCCCACGGTCCAAATATCTGAACAACGCCAGCATAAATAAAAAAAGGGCGAAATTGTTCAATACCCTGTTCCTGTTGAGTATCGTTCTTCCAACAATTTACTGGCTGTGGACAAAGATACTGGCTTGGTCTACTAGAAATAAAGCCGGATGCTCTTCTCCGGTCAGGTACAAACACCTTGATCCAATCTTAGGATTCGACCTCCTCGCGAAGAAGATAAAGTACACAAAGGCCGGAAAGCTACTAGCTTTAGACGCTGAATTGTTCGCAAAATATGGAAAAACATTGCATACACTATTTTTTGGTAAAAGGCTATGGATCCTTTGGTTATACAAACTGTCGCCGCTACTCAAGCTGATAATTTCGGAAGCGCGCCTTCGAACCGTAAGCCAGCTGGGCCGTTGCTAGGTGATGGCGCCTCTACCACCGATGGGCATATATGGAAAAGGTCCCGAGAACTTCTCCAACCCGTCTTCAGTCGGTCACAAGTTTCTCAATTATCAGGGTTGGAATCTCATCTGCAACGCTTCCTCGAACGTATTCCTCGTGATGGTTCTACGATCGATATCCAACCTCTCGCCCAGGAGCTTTTCTTAGATAGTTCCATGGAGTTTATCTTCGGCAAATCGTCTGGTTCCCTCTCACCTTCCGAACAGTAGGTATATCTCCTTTAGTCAACTGATCTCGTTGAAACATGCTTACAGAATACGTAGAACTGCCGAAGCCAAACAGTTCTCAGAAGACTTTGACGAGGGCCTTCGAGGGATGCGAAACAACTACATGACAGACAAATTTTCATGGCTTGTTGGTCCCGACAAGAAATGGCTTGCTCAATGCGCCAAGATCCATGTTACCTTGAATGGTTATATTGACGAAGAGGTCAGATTCCAAAAGCAGTCAAAATTGCCAGGTGCATCATCCAAAATTACCTATGGCTCATCGGGGTACCAACATGTTCTTCTCAAAGAGCTTGTTTCAAAGTACCCAGACGACAAGACTCTCACTCGAAATGAACTCATGAATGTCTTTTTTGCAGCTAGAGATCCAATAGGAACAATCACTTCTAACATGCTATTTCTCCTCGCTAGAAGTCCTGAAAGTTGGGGGAAATTGAGAGAAGAAGTTGCCGCTATCGCACCTGAGCAAGAATTGACTTTTGAGTTTCTCAAATCCCTGAAATATGTGCAAGCTGTGATTGACGAACGTAAATTGATATGGTATCCCAAAATACATATTGAGATATCAGCTAACACATGCATAGCACTTCGACTAATTCATCCTGTCGATCGAGCTTGGAGGACATGTTTATCCACTTGTATCCTCCCACGTGGTGGTGGGAACTCGGTGAACGACCCTATTTTACTACAACCAGGCGACCAAATCAAGCTAATATATGGCTGTATGCATAAAGACAAAGATATCTGGGGTGATGATGCATCCAAATCCAACCCGGACAGGATGGTTCGACTTAAACACAGTTGGAAATTTATTCCATTTTCTGGAGGGCGTCGCACATGCCCGGCCCAGCAAGACACATACACTGATATGGCGTACTTCTTGGTCAGGATGGTACAAGAGTTCAAGACTATCCGTAATCGGGATGATTGCTTAGAGTATGTGGAGGAGTATGTTATGACCAAATCCAGTCGAAATGGAGTCAAAGTTGCATTCTTAGCCAAGTATGGGTCCTTGGTCATCGGTAACCTATAACAACCTGTAATCACCTGGCTGTATATGCTTGAGATGGTGTTCAATCAAGCACAACTTGGAAACCAAATATCAGAAACGTTATTGACGCTGTCTTAAGAACCACCTACTAGGTACAATGTGACTGTTTGCAATCGTTTATTGGTGCGACTACTGAATTATGCTTACTAAGCTGAATCGACACTGTCGTAGCGTCAATTTTGGAAATTCAGGGTCCCTGATACGCTGGAGAAACGCGTTGCTTTAAGCACCGACCTTCCGTGATCCGTGTATTACCACCAACATGGCATGGAATCACCAGAGGGGCCGAGGAAAGCCAAAAATATAAAAATAATACTCGGTAGGGAGAAACTAATAATTCCATATCTGGCTGAATCCATCAGGAATCCCCCCCCACAATTTGAATTGAACCCCTAATCAGGATTAGAATTCATGTTATGAATTGTTGATATATTCTCAGTCTCTCTTTACTTTCTTGTATAAATTCCAACTTCTATACACTCACTCACATAGCCTACACGTCTTTTCTATACCTCGTTCTTTGCCGCTACAGAACTCTCGATTCCATGATATGATCGAGCAATGAGTATTTTCTCATATGTGCGGAGCATTTATGCTCTAGATACCATCGATACACGCTTCACGAATTCTTCTTCAACTCCATATGAAATTGATCCTGCTGCAGCAAAGTCAAAACGAGATGACTCGAAACCAGGCGAAGGGGTACGAACAGACAGTAATGGCAGACCAGTTGCTCAGCCGTCGAGATGGAACACCACAGAGTTTTATTTCTATTACTTCATCTTCTTAACGGTTGTGCCATACATGTTTTGGATCGCCTACGATGTGTCTAGACGTTAGTATATGACTTGCTTCTCTAGCAAAGATAAATCTGACTGTTGTCCAGCTTCCGATCCTAATTACCACAAATACCAGCACCTTCTTTCTGATGGATGGATTCCTGGGCGCAAGATTGTATGGGTTATTTGAAAAAGATGGCTATGGCAAATGCTAATTCAATGTAGGATATTTCGGATGCACAATATTATAACTTTCGAACCAATGTACCATATCTTGCCATTCTCGTCGTTTTCCATCCTCTCCTTCGACGAATATATGAATTTCTCAGACCCATCTCTGCTCGAGTCGGATCGCCGAAACTAAACGGCAATAACACATATATATCTGTGGCGGAAGGCAATGCGAGACTTCAACAACGTACCGGGTTCGACTTCATTTTTGCTTTCATATACCTCCTCGCTTTGCATGGATTTTCCGCTTTTAAAGTCATTGTGATAGTCTATACAAACTACTGTCTGGCGACTCGACTTCCTCGAAAGTTTGTGCCTGTAGCAACATGGGTTTTCAATATCGGTATATTATTTGCCAACGAGCTCTCAGATGGGTACAGATATACATCAATAGCACAATATGTGTCTCCCAAGAATGAAGCCGGTTTCCAAGAAGGGGCTATGTTGCACAGCTGGGCAGAGTGGATGGATAGTTATTCGGGCATCATGCCACGATGGGAGATCCTGTTTAATCTTACTGTCTTGAGATTGATCAGTTTCAATTTGGATTATTACTGGAGTTTAGAGAAAGGAGCTGGAAGTGCATTAGAGGTAGGTCATCATCAAAGTGCCGTCCGTTTGCTCTCATCTAATACTAATGCGCAAAAGAAGAAGCAACTTGACCCTGCCAATCTTTCCGAGAGAGATCGCGTTTCGATGCCTGCGCCGGACAAGGACTACAATTATCGAAACTACTTCGCATATGCGATTTATGCACCTTTATATTTAGCAGGACCAATCTTCACATTTAACGATTACGTTTCTCAGTCAAAATATCGCCCTGCTAGCATAGACAGTAAACGAACCTTTAAGTATGGTATTCGTTTCCTGCTTTGTTTGTTGGCAATCGAACTTCTCCTACATTTCGATTATTGTGTGGCTATTTCCAAAGGCAATCCCAACTGGTCTGATTACACCCCAGCTCAACTGAGTTTACTCTCATACTTCAATCTCCATGTACTATGGTTGAAGCTTCTCTTACCTTGGAGATTCTTCAGACTTTGGTCTCTCATTGATGGAATTGACCCCCCAGAAAATATGCTTCGCTGTCTTTCCGATAACCCATCTACTGTTCAATTCTGGCGAAGCTGGCATCGCAGCTACAACCGCTGGATCATCCGCTACATCTACATCCCTATGGGAGGTTCTTCATCACGAAATTGGAAAGCACAAGCCCGATCAATTGTCAATTATCTCGTCGTTTTCACATTTGTAGCCTTATGGCATGATATAAGTCTTAACCTGTTGGTGTGGGGCTGGCTCATAGTTTTCTTCATGTTACCGGAAGTTATTGCTGGCATGCTCTTCCCAAGAAAGAAGTGGCTCAATGATCTTACATATTACAGAGTCATTTGCGGTATTGGTGCAGTGGCGAATTTGATGTTCATGATGATAGCAAACTTGGTTGGGTTTGCTGTCGGTGTTGATGGGTTGAAGAGCATTATTTCTGGCATTTTCAAGGACTTTTCAGGTACGTTTTACTCAAATATTGACAAGGGGCATTCAACTAATCCAAACAATAGGAATAGTTTTTCTGATTACGGCCTGGGGTGCACTTTTCGTTGGGTGTCAGGTTATGTTTGAAGTAAGGGAGAGTGAGCACAGAAAAGGAATTTTCCTAAGATGTTAGAAATACCATTGAGGCCAATATTAAGAATTGCAGTTTTTTCTTTTTTTCTTTTTTTCTTTTTTTCTTTTTTTCTTTTTTTCTTTTTTTCTTTTCATATTTGAGCTTCTTTTATGTCCTTGAGCTGTTGATTCTTTGATTCACTGAGAGATGAATTGCGTAGTTCGAAACTGTTCTCTTTGAAATTCAATCTTTACCAGACGGTAGATAGTCTTATATCCCGCAGAAGCATCACACTTTTTCTAGTCAACATTAAGTCTGACTCTCTTCTCCTGTATCTCATCCAATCGCCAATAGTCACTGGCACTTCCAATAATTGATATCGTTTTCCTACACATAATCCAACAGGAGAAAATTTCCGGCTAAATCCATTAACTCCATGGAATTACGATGTCACAAGAAATGTAACATACTCATCAAATGATATATCCGTGGACTTGAGCTGGGTGTCTGGACGTATCTCTTATCATTTAAAGTTGCAATACCCCTTTGATACTGAATACTCATCGAGTACTCATCTTAGTATTTCCACTCTACTTCGTGTCACACAAATCACCCTATTATACAACTCCTCACATCATACCACCACATCAAGATGCCCACCGCCATTCCCGAAACCATGCGTGCCGTCATGCTCCGCAACCCCGGTCCTCCCTCTCTCAAAATCGAAACAATTCCCACTCCCACCCCCCAACCTGGCCAAGTACTAATAAAAGTTCGGGCGTTCGGTCTTAACCGCTCGGAAGTTTTTACAAGACTTGGTCACTCACCCTTCCGCGATGTTCCTCTCCCTCGAGTTTTGGGTATTGAATGTGTTGGCACTGTTGCTGCAGTTCTGGAGGAGGAGGATGGTGCAGGGAAAGATGGATTGAAGGTTGGAGATAAAGTAGCTACATGTATGGGTGGAATGGGCCGTGCTTTCGATGGTGGATATGCGGAGTATTGTGTTGTACCCAGGGGACAAGTTGTGAGGATTGGAGTTGAAGCAGGGTTGGAGGAGTTGGGATGGGATATTTGGGGTGCATTACCAGATATGATCCAGACTTCTGTGAGTCGTCTCTTTTCATGTGACCTACTTTTTGTCTTTCCTTATTTATACACTCATACGTCTATGGTACCTATTAATGATACTAACCACATCCCAACAGTGGGGCTCCCTCTTCTCCTCCCTCAAACTCAAGAAAGGCGACTCTCTCCTCATCCGTGGCGGAACTTCCTCGATCGGTCTCGCAGCGGCAGCACTAGCATCCCACCACGGCGCAAACGTTACATCCACCACCCGGCAACCATCTCGCACCCAACTCCTTCTCGATACGGGTGCTCATCACTTTATCATCGATCCACCATCCGGTCTCATATCTCCTACCACAAATGTCCGTTTCGACAAAATCCTCGAACTAGTAGGTCCTACCACCCTGGATGATTCTTTCAAGCTGTTGAAAGCTGGGGGCATAATATGTCAAGCGGGTATTTGTGGCGGCAAATGGATCATGGAAAATTGGAATTCTTTTGCGGTGGGGGCGGGATATTTCACAACGTATGCGAGCAGTGTAGATAGATTTTTGGAAACGTCCTTGGATAGGGTGGCGGGATTGGTTAGGGAAGGGAAAATTAGGATCCCGATTAGAGTTTTTGAGGGGTTGGGAGAGATTGAGGAGGCGCATAGGGTTATGGAGACGGAGGGGGCGGCGGGGGCGGCGGGAAAGATTGTAGTTGTTATTTAGTGGTTGGGGCAAAAAGAATTGCTCAATATATTGATAGATTGAAATGCCTCCAAAACAAACGACCATAGACTGAAGAGAATTGGGCAATCTCTATGTTCTATCACTACCGTCGCTGTTCCGAATCCAAAGCTCCAATTTCAGTATAATATTTCTGGTTGTTCTTACTCAAGTCCCATTTGAAATCCGAAATCCGAAATTCGTATTCTGTATATGGATTAGAAGTAATCTATCCTTTGCTAGGATTTCCTACTATCCTACAGTCGGACATTGGTGGATACATGTAATCTGTTTACCAGAAACTGTTGCTAGGCAGTCACTGCTTACAATCGAATCGACATAGAAATGCTTTAAGGAAGGCTCAACTGAAAGAATTTTTCCAAGACAGAATCGTACTTGGACAAATCGCAAGAGTTCTTGATACGAGAAAAGGTGGCAAGGGTAGTACGAGATTTGAGGCAAGGCCGATTCGGACTCAGCTGTAAAAGTTATCCCCTGGAGGAGCACGAGGTTAAAGACGGAGCACCAAGTCACCACATTGGGACGCAATATGCATTCAGCAATATAATCCTTGTCATACTGCATGTGATAGTGAAGACAGGAGATGAGGCTGAATCGTACTTGTATAAGGAAAAACATCACAAACAGTGAGAACGAAATTTTTGGAATTGGGCAACGAAAACCACATCTAGCAGCCCTCCTTTTGGTCAGTTGAGAAGCCAGAGCTTGTGCGCATTGCCCAGTGTGACACACGCAGCATGGCGACACCATGGCCTCAAATGGCAACATGGTCCAACGACCCCTGTGAGCATGCAGCATACCTCAGCGATTACCTCAGGAAAGCACTCGTCTGTATCGACTCCGCCGAAGATCAGTTGGTGCCAAAATCCCTCGTCAAGACCATGATCGCGGCCATGAGCGTCCTCATTACCAAGTTCCAGAACACCCCCGACCTCAGCGCCGTTACCACCATCCAAAGCGACCTCAAAACAACGGCAGAAACAGTACAATCCACGGCGATAAAAGTCCAGCAGAATACAATTACGCATCAGCAGGTTGCCGCACTAAGCCAAGAGACCAATCAAGCTGTGGAGGAAGCCGCTGAGACGCGACGGATAACCACCGAACTTCTGCAAGAGACAAAAGACATAGCCAAAGCGACGAACGATATTGTGAAAGTCGCGCAGTAGATGTGATGGCGGGGCGCGGTTATTCTTGGCGCACCATCGCTCGCGGGCTTCAAAGACGATATCGCAAGGGCCTTCTGCCACTGATCCATTTCGAGCCCGGAAACGTTCTATATGAATGGAACGTGCTCTGTGATGAAAAGGTCGCCTAGGAGCGTCGGCAACACCCCTCATTTTTAAGTTTGAAGTTCAACCGCGCATGCTTATTCAATTTGAAGATGATTCCAGTTGCTCCGGGGTTGGGTTATGAAGGTATGCGGTAACTGTGGTTCTAACTCCACTCGAATTATTTTTCTACAGGTTGCGCAACTAACCTTAACTCCTGTGTTAGGCAAGCGTATGGTGGAGGGAAACCTCGATGACATTTTCTTGTCGGGCGAGCGTGCACGTCTTACTGTTGGGGATCCACATTATACAATAAGTAGTGGGAGGTTTGACTGTAAGGATAGGAAGCGGAACAGCATCAGAGCCAAGTTGGGTTACTTTTACCACGAGGGGCCAGAGTTCCGTATTGACTATATACACGAGCAGGTAGAATATTAATGCCGGAGCGTAGATTCACCTTTTATCATCAATTGTTTGTA
This sequence comes from Botryotinia convoluta, assembly GCA_004786275.1. Taxonomy (NCBI): domain Eukaryota; kingdom Fungi; phylum Ascomycota; class Leotiomycetes; order Helotiales; family Sclerotiniaceae; genus Botryotinia; species Botryotinia convoluta. The sequence goes on along the minus strand of PQXN01000040.1, from coordinate 7,142 downwards.
CCCAGATAATGATATTTGTAGGCCCATTAGACTTAGATATATACTAAGAGAAGACAAAGTTATTTAGAACGAATCGGACTTACGATAAGTACGAATAAGATAGAATAATGATTGAAAGAGTATATATTGCACTCTTAGGATGATTAGTTAGAATAGTTCTTGAATAGGAATAAGTTGTATTTTAACTGGATTATATCGATATCTAAAGCCGAAAAATAGTATATAGATATGAATTGTATTTCATCAGGGCAATGAAGATTTATTATCTAGGTAATAAATAAATCGTATAATAGAAGACAAATTAGGTATCACTGGGTTTTTAAGTTAATTATTTTTAGTAGGTTCATCTCCTGATATTTGTAGCTATATATCTTTATCCGGTTATAAGATTAACTCTATATTATATAAGAAACCTAATCTTAGATACTACTTTAAATGATATTCAAGAGGAAACTATCTATGAAAGTAATCTGTAACTCTAAAGACGAATAAAGACTAGTATATTTTGACTAAAAGAAGCTATTCTGTTTGATTTAGATAAAGATAAGAATCCTTAAAGAGTATATTTCTTAAACTAATATTATCAATCTCTTAGCTGGAGCTTTAGTTTCAAGACTGTTGGTATCACCATGGGGATGGTGAAGTCAATATAGTACTATGATTCACACTGTTGTAATATTGCTTGATTGCTTAAGGAACTAAGAGCTAGAGCTAAGACTACGAAACCTATATGTTGTAGTGCCAAGGTGCTAGCGCAAGCACTAGCACAGTCACATGATCCCTATCCCAACACTAGCGACTCTCTAAAGTCATTGAATCGTATCTTTCTAGCTAGTCCCTTTCTATCCATATAATCATCCATTTACCTCCTATTCTACCTCCATTCTTCCTTATTATATATACCTCCCCTACTCACATTCTAATCTCTATCAACCCACTTTATAACCTTAATCTTGATAATATTATTATCAATTAGATTCTTAAATATTTGATATAATTTTAACTTAGTTATTATATCTGTAAGGTTAAATTCTCCATCAATCTATTTGATCTTTACTATCTCTCGTTTCTTATAGGCCTTCCGAATAACCATTATATCGATTATTAATCTCTTCTCATTAATAATACCGAATTTGATAAGGCAATTGTAGAGGGATTTGGAATCGATACATATAATTAACAGGATTTTGTACTCTAGGAAAATATTATTGATTATTCCCTTAATTATTATACTAATATCAAAACCTTAAATCATTTTATAAAGTTCTAATACTAATACACTTCTTGTGATTTTTTTGCATTTAACAAATGACTAATAAATAATATTAGCTTTATCATATTTATCCATTAAAATAACAATATATCCAATCTGAAAAAACAAATCTTTATTATTAGCAAAAGATATATCTATGAATACCATTAATTTGAGTAATTCTTTATTAAATAATATAAACTATAAACCTCTTTTAAAGTTATCGATTTGCCATTAAATACATTTGTTAAATGATTTTACATCTTCATCCTTTGGATTGACAGTTTGAACTATATAAGATAAATCGAAAACTGCTTCTAATTAACATATAATTACTACATATACTCCTCGAACATATTATACAATATATTAATCCTTTACTATTACCGATTTTCTTAACTTTTTGTAAATTCCATACATATCAAATAATTCCGATTTAATTAGTCGTAGATTCTTGCATTACTTTTTTTGATTAAAATAAATATTACTATCAACTTGCTGAATAATAATACTACTATTAAACTTGAGTAATATATCAGATATAAGTTTTTCACAGTCTTTTGCTATGAAATTAGTATCTTTAAAACCTTTTTGCTTACGATTTGTAAACTCTTTATTAATAATAATAAGGGTATTATCCGTTTGAAATCCAACAATTCTGAAAGCTGAGTTGTCCTTTGTTGTGTGTAAGAGATATAAGTTATAGATTGATTGTATCATCTTCAGAGCTTCAGTATGGTGCTTGTGGTATATACTAAACCAGTGGTTTCCTGCCTTTGGAATATTATATAATGATCATATAACTTGAAGAATAAATCTATCTAGAATCTCCATTTCTGTTGGTAATTGTGTATAAAACTTTCGCACTAAATTTGATACAGATTGGATATATGCTTATGTGATATCGCAAATGTGCATAATAATTTCGTTTTCAAATAATATTATCATTATTGACAATATAATACACTAACTAATACACTGAATTGTAAGTGATTAGATTAAAACAACACCTTTGTCTTAATCTTTCCATACTTATATAACCAATCAGGATTTCGGAAAGGCTTTATCAATCCCTTCATTCTTGATTTCATCAACAAACCAGGAATTAAAGATTCTTATATTCACAAGAATATTATCAATTTTAACAAATCAAAAAACTTTGTTTTCCATAAGACTATTAATCTCTTTTCGTTTAAACTCAATAAAGATTATTATCAAAGTAGATATATCTATAACTATAATATATGATTTACAATATTGATCTTTGAGATTAGTTTTATTTGGGAGATAAATTGCTAGATCTAATACATCTTCAATAACTTTGCTAAATTCTAATAAAGTTGTAATGCTTTCTGCAAGGAACATTCTTGATACATTTGTATTAACATATAGATTACACATTGATAATATAACAATCTAAAGAAGACCTTGATTTGATGCTTATTGTAGTTGTTCTTCTAGGTTTATCTATATCTCGTGTATCTGTGATAGTATTGTTTGTAATAGTTATACTTATAGTTGGGATTATTCCTGTAATTCTTTCTATACTTGAAGTAAATCTTCTTGTATATGAGATTGCTCTTATATACAAGATTGATTCTGAGGTTGATCAAGTTCCTTTTTTAAGTGTACTTTAACTTATGTAATACGAAAGTCTGTTGAATCATTAGGCAAATTTATAATGCATATTTCATCTTTTATATCTAATAGATAATATAGATCTATCTATTCACCTAATCGGTTATTGCTCTTTCTTTATACCCAAACCTTTGAATTAATAGGTAAGTTGTAAAGAGCCATTATAGCTAATCCATTTCATTGATTTAATACATCTAAGATCTATCTTATAGCTCGAAGTTTATTAATCTCATTTATTGCCTTCTTGATTGCTATTTGTTATTGTAAGATAGTTAGTATTAGTGGGTCGAGTTTACTCATTCGAGGATATACACCGAAAACTAGGAGTGTTAGAACTAATCCGTTTGGTTCTGCTATATCGTTTATAGTTTTTATAGCTATTTGTAATATGATCTCCTTTGATACTAAACTTTTCAATTCATCAGCAATAATATTATAAGCTTAATGGATGACTATATAATAATATTCCATTATATCAATTAACTAATACATTTCAACTGGTACACTTTTGATTCTTGTCGATATTGAAACTGTATATTAAACAAATTCTTTGCTAATAAAGTTCTTTCCTGTATTATAGATAATATAATCTGATGGGTCAGTGTAGATATCCATCCAGCACATTCTAAGTTTATCAAAGGTATACTTAGCAATGATGTTATCTAGCTATTGCATAGTTTGAAATTGTATATCTTTATTAATAATATATAGAATAGATTTAGTATCAATATATATCACATCCATTATGATTGAGTAATTAAAATCAATATCATCTTATAAATTGAATTTAAATCTACTAGATGATTTACTATACTTTTGGCAATATTGATAGAATTTTGTGAGTTTATTAAGCTTTATTGGCAAAACATTATTATAGTCAGCTTGCTGTAAAACTTGTAAAAATCTATAAGCTAAAGGGTGATCGAAATGATAATATAAGTGTTGTAGCTCTGTATTGGTGAGATAGTATTCGTTATTGTTAATCGTCTGTTATATAAACTATTGTATATTGATACGCCAAAGAAGCACCGCATACTTATTTCGTTAAATATATAAGTATTTTGTTGTGGATGAAATGATAATGTTAATGATATTGTTATAGAATATAACAAATTTATTTATATCTTTCAATAAAAGTAAAAACAGTATTTCTACTTTCATAATATAGAATTCAACAGCTCCTAATAATAGCTGAAGTGTGATTGATCCAATAGACTCCGCTTTTCCAATACCAAATACTACTTTTGCAATACCTGCTCTGCTTATATCAAGATCAACATCTTCAATAATTGTCTTATATACTATATATTAGCTATAGCCTATAGTCGACTATTCGAATGCACCTGTATCAACAATAATGCCTTGAAATTCCCTTGAATCATATCTACTAATGTAGGTTATTCTTTCTTTATTAATTTCACTTGTTAGGGTATACATAATAAACTTATCGATCAAACTAGCTGCAATTTCTTCACTATTAATAGGACCGTAGATTATAAAATTCATATACTGAAACTGCGTTATAAATAATTCTTACAGTTCAAATTGCTCGAAATAGGTTGCAATTTCATCATCAATATTAGCATTCTCATTGTCTTCATAAACAGAACCCTCATAATCAATAAGAAATTATTCGAAACCTTTATTGAAATCGTTATTATTGCTTTTGAACTGTTCTTTATACTTATATCAAGATTCGTTACATTCTTCTTTGCTATACCAAATTGACCAACAATCCTCTTTCTTACAAACAAAGCATTTCTTTATTAATCTTATTTTAAATAAACATCATTGATTGCTTTATCCGAAGCCTCTTTATTGTTTATAACCTCCTCGACTATTGCAATAGTTACCTTCCCAATTATTATTATAATATTTTCAATTAGTATAGAATATAGTTATATTGCAGGGGTGAGTTTGCTCCCAAGTTATGATTACTGATTAAAGCTCTTCGAAAAGATTAGGAATATCTGAAGCAGATCGAAAATATATTAATAAGTATACTTGTATTAATACGCATGTATTGATGATCTTTTGGTGAAATAGCTTTTATATATATATGGTTGGGGATAAACCTTTATGAAGGTAATACAACTGTGTGACTATGAGCTGTAAATATTGACTGATTGACTTTTTGCTGTTTTCGAGATCTCCCATTACACCTTGAAGTGTGATATTCTTTTACTTGTGTATAAGGTTCCATTTGTACTCTATACCTTTGAAAGTCGTCTCCATTATGTGGCAGATTCCCTCCATCGTAGATGGTATACTACCCAAGTTAATATAATAGAAGTCGAAAACGATATTTATAAGTATAGTAGGGAATGCCTTTGGTAAAAACTCTATTAAAAAATCAATTCGTTAACAGTTATTAAGGAAAATAGTATATTTATAAGCAAAATTGTTATTTTGTCTGTTATATTTATCTGATTTGTTATAAAGTTTTGCAAGGTTTCTCAACAATTGACTAATATTAACAATAGTAATCTTGAATGATTACTATAATATAGTTTCAAGAACACTGCTATTGTGATTTGGGTTATTGCCTTTATCTTCACTTTTTCTTTGTTTTCTTTGTAAAAGTCCTTTTTTTCGTCTATTACTTCCTCTACTAGAGCTTCTATCATCTGAAGGGTTTTTGTATGGGTATCCATTGCTATTCTTTGGTAATAGATTTCTATTAGTATTGAAGTATTGAGATTCCTATAGGAGTGATAAAGGTGGTAGTGGTTGTTGTTGAGGTTAATCGAAGATATGCTTACAGTTATAAAAGAATTCGGGTGAGTTTTATAAATCTGGTTTTAACAAAGTTCAATATTGATTGTGATCAATATCCTTATCTTTCTTGTTAATATAAATAGGATCTACTGGTTGTGATATTATAGTAAATAAAGGGGGTAATTTATGAGGTAATCAAGTTAGAGATGGTGCTGTTATTGATATATCTAATAGAAGTAAATTTGGATTCAATTTTGATAGGTCAGATTGATTGCTGAATTGTTTTATTGGATTGAGAGAATAATACATTTTGTGAAGTAAACTTTTTGATACAGGTATTATAAGAGTTGGACCCTGAAGTATTAACAAAGTGCTAATACCTTCAGATAGAATATTGATATACATATTGTTTTCTGGGTCAGGTAATATATACAATCTTTTATCTGCGATTTGTTTTTGTATACTTTTTGATTAAAACTTAAATTCTTTTTCTGTAAGCGCCTTTATAATCTCTGCCTTCATCTATAATCTGTATTTTATTCACATGGTATCCACCAAAGCATCATAAACTGATCGGGTTGTGCAAATGATATATTTTACAACAAACAGACTATATAAATATAACTTATATCTAAATTTATACAAAAGGTATATATTAGCGATTTGAAAATGCTTTAATATAAATTGTTGAAAAGATTAGAAGAAGTCTATCCACAATTCTTTATCAAAGAAAGTAGATCTCTGATATTTGTATAGCTTATACTTGCAGAAGTCTCTAATTTCCTTTACATTTGTGTTATTGATATTGAGAGAAGTTTCTTCCCATCTTTTAGCTATATTTTGAAAGATATTAATCAAAACCTCTAATGGAATAATTGATTCAACTATAGATTTATTGTTGTTATGCTCCTCCCCATAGAAAGAGCAAAGGGATTCCTTGAAGATTCCTATTATAATATCGAATAACAGATAGATAATATTTCGTATATATAAGTAGGTAGATAATATCGAATTCAATAACTTTGCTCAAACTTGGTAAAGTTATAGTGTCTTCATGTATTTATAGTTTAGAGTGAATATAGGTTGATACTAGGCTCGAGCTGAATACTACCAGTTCTTATTCTTCAATACATAATACTATAAAGAATAAAATGTAAACTAAGATTAGTATAAAAGTTGTCACTATAATGCCGATAACTTTTAGCATAAAAGTTATCACCACAATACCGACAACTCTTATTCACACAAAAACAAGTATCAAACCATATTAGATTGACACAAAAGTTTATGCCTCTTCAGGGTTATACCAACCTTAATCACAACCACACAATGCAATTGATAATTAAGGTGCCAGGCTCCTGATCTGTAATATCACTGATCAGTGTTGGTATCACCATGGGGATGGTGAAGTCAATATAGTACTATGATTCACACTGTTGTAATATTGATTGATTGCTTAAGGAACTAAGAGCTAGAGCTAAGACTACGAAACCTATATGTTGTAGTGCCGAGGTGCTAGCGCAAGCGCTAGCAC